>SNQJ01S0184154.1:0-32914 GCA_010110895.2 Picea sitchensis | reverse complement strand
CCTCTCATTGTCTGCCTTAATAATTCTGACAGTATCTACAAAATATGGAGGGGTTTATGTGGCCCTCTTGCCATCATATTCTTCATCTCTAAAGTGTGAAGTTTCCTCCATGCTATGATAAACCATTCACCTCTACTTCATTTTCAGTACATCCTACCTGTTGAAACAATGAAACAATATTAGCCATTACATCAAAATTATTGGCATAAACTCTTGGCCATATAAAACATCAATTTGTTTTGAAAATATCAAGAAAGGACTCCATTCATTCCCAAAACCATTGTCAATATTCTTATACACAGTTAAATTATCAAAATTAAAACATGCACTTCTAGCACAAATAATAATTTTCTTAAACAATCATGTAGTCTTGGTGACCCATCCAATCCTAGAGTTTGAACTTGGCTCTTATACCACTCTGTAACACACCCAACCCCCTAAACCTACTTAGGTGATTCTCTATATATTGTTAAGAAATAGTGCAACATATCTCCTTGCACACTCCAAGATCTCAGTAATTCTAATGGAATGGTTGTGGGAACAATGTCATTGAAGGTAACAATTATATTGTTATAATAATGAACATCGAGGAGCTTAGTATAGTTATGAGYACAGAGGCTTCACCGATTAAAACCAAACCAACATATGTCACCATATTGGGGCTTTTAATTTATAAATATAATTAGTTCTATAAGACATACAAAAAGCACCAATGTGCACATACATATAAGAAGAACTAGTCCATGCTATAATCYCATGCATACAAGTTTTTATTTATTTAATATGTAACCCAATGCATAAAAATTATTAAAACACGCTTGTATATATAAATGAATAAAATGTATCAATATATTTTAGTGCCAAAATGATCTATGTTTGATTTTGTGGGTATGCAAATGCCACTTCTTGTTTCTTCATTTTTATAAATTTTCAGTTATTGATTAGAAAATAAAATATTTTTTATAATTGTAAAATGTTATATTGATAATTATATAGATAATTTACATTATTACAATGAAAATGTGTGTAATAAGCTAATATATTGGTTTAAATGAAATTTATGCAAATGCATTATTGGGAATCTAAAAATCAATATTTTATAAATAAATAAAAATTCCCACTAATGCATTTGCATATAATCATTGCATTAATTTCATTTATACTAATATATTAGCTTATTACACATATGTCCATTGTAATAATGTAAATTATCCATCTATTTAATTATCAATATAACATTTTACAATAATGTACACTGCAATAAAATATGAAACCCTTCCATTGTATACAAAATGTCAAAAAAATTGTTACATTATTGATAACATATCAGCATACCAAATGGGACAATATTAAGGTCCATGTAAACAAAAAAAAAGAAAAAAACATTCCAAAATATAAACTTGGCACACTCAATTATATTGATCAACATTCATTGATTTAACTGTTATCAGTTCCCAAGTTGTTTCCATTACTCATTTCTTGATCACTTGCAAGAAATGTTTTGTTCAGTAGCTTGAATTTTTTTAGCATATTCATCTTCCATATACAAGCATAGAAAAAAATGTAATGAGTATATCTACATTTATAATATAATATACATGATTGCAGGAAACAATAAACTTACAATCACCATCAATGTTTCATTAACAATACACATATGTTTTAATCCATGCTTCATGTCTCTCACATCATATCTTTTATTCACGAGTCACTTCATACTTTATTTCCTATGACTTTTATGCATCAAGAAAAAATGTGTGTGTGTTGTTGTTCTAATATTTATAAAATAGGGGATGTAAAATAAATTAGCTACATACAAATAATTCAACTAAATGTTGATACTCCAACATATGCTCACTACCCATACTTAATCCAATGTCAATAAATGTTTGGATAAAATTTATTTGTACATAAGAACTTTATAGAAATCATCCATAGACGTTTGTAAATTAATTAAAATATAAAAATAAAACAAACATGAAATGTTAAGGAAAAACAAAGTACTCACGAATTTGCAATCAATCATTTTCTGCCTTGTTTCCATTCTATATGATGAATGGTTTCCAATTTTTTTTCTTTCATGCAAAACCAAAATAATTGAAAAATGAATATTTCATGCAATCAAACTCATTGATTAAACATAAAAAGAAGACAATGATTACAACAAAATAATTGAAAAATGAATATTTCATGCAA
Organism: Picea sitchensis; assembly: GCA_010110895.2. Classification (NCBI taxonomy): domain Eukaryota; kingdom Viridiplantae; phylum Streptophyta; class Pinopsida; order Pinales; family Pinaceae; genus Picea; species Picea sitchensis. Next base: position 30,718 of record SNQJ01S0184154.1, on the reverse strand, counting down.
TCAAACTCATTGATTAAACATAAAAAAAAGACAATGATTACATATGTTTGATGCATGTTTTTGTTATGATAGATTTTTATACATACCTTTTTTGGATGTCCCTATCAACATGTGTCTTTAATTTTTATAATCTTCCCAAAAATCAAGAAGAATAATAAATATCCATTAATATTTCTATGAGGTAAAATTAATGGAAATATTAATTTGGTTATGTTTGGATAATATATACATATTATATAAAAACATGTTTTGCAATAATACTTTCAAAATTATTTTTTTTTTTATTATGTGAATTTTATATTGTAAGCTCATAAGTCTCATTGCAAATTTATCTGGAAACATTTGTTGTAGTTTAAACATAACCTAGTTCTTGGATTCATTTTATTTATTTATGTATTGTATGTGAAAAAAACATATATATACATTCCTTTCACTATATCTCACACAATATTATAAAATATTTTCCCCTGTCATTAACTAGTAGCACCACTCTAGATAGACTAAGGACCTTTCATCATCATTTACATCCTTTGTAATTTTTTTATTCTTTGGAGGACATCATGTTCCCTTGCGAGGGTTTCCTACAAAACATTGAACATATACAAATAGAATGTTTGAATTTTGTTTGATATAATTTTTAATAAGTACACAATTAGTAAAAAGTCAAATAATAATTGCTTCTTGGTAATCTTTTTAATCTTCCTTCCCTTTTTGCAACATTTTCATAAAATGTCAATTCTCGCTAGCTCACTTGGTTAAATTGTGGGTTTCATTTACTCGGCGACCTGATTTTAATTCCCTTATGGTGTGTTTAGTTGGGAGGAGACACCCAAAAATCCATCCATGTTAAGGGTTGGTGTATCCCATGCCTAACCCATAAACATCATGATAACCCATAAACATCATTTAAACTCAAAGATAATTGGAATGCATTATTTTTATATCAAAACTACATGTAGTTTGTATTTTTCTCTTCTTGAGACATTCTTCCCTTGCACTCATTGCGACAAGATTTGTTCCATAATATTCTTTCAACCATCTTATATCAATAAAAAGATTTCATAATGAAATATTAAATATATTTAAAAAAATTAAGTAAAGAATATCAACCTAACATTGTAACAAGCTTATAAATTTTTTTTGGCATTAGGAGTGCACTTTCTACAATAGTTTGCACTAGAATGCATGTTAAAGTAATATATGTTGATCCATTTACACATTTAGGGAGAACCACATAGATCGATGAAAAATAATACAAAACCTCACACTAAGACTCTTGAAATGTTTTGTGCCAAGTGGTATGATATATAGATACAAATGGACTAGTGCATCATTATGGCATAATAGCATCGCACTACCCAAACATATTTTTGAAAAATGATAGGGTTGGCGTTTGGAATCCAATCAATGAGGCCCAAATCAATTAAGATTATCTTTACATAAAAAAGACAGAGCCACAATCAATTAAGATACTCTTTAAAAAAAAAAAACATTATTGAGTCCAACAAACACTTTGATCAATAAGAACACTAATACCAAAAAAGTAAACACTTTGATCAATAAGAACATTAATCCCCAAAAAGTAAATATCATTGTGAAAGGGTAAAGAGACCAGAAAAACCTATTACTTGAGATTGTAGCAACAGAAAATTGAGGGAAGCTCAATAACAATAAGAAAAATAGGGTTTGCAATATTGAAGGTAAGTCTTAAACCCTTCTATTATTTTGAATATGAATATGAATAAATCAAATTTTTATGGAATTTATGAACCAATAAAGATAAAATTTGTTGATATAAAGAGAATGAAGTTACATACCTAAAATTTATCCTTTGTATATTTGTGTGTACACTATGTATATTTGTGTGTACACTATGGTAACCCCTTACAAATTATTTTCTTAAAAAAATATGTTCACTAACATATTGCTTGGTAAATGTCTCTTTCATGAGTCTCTCTCTAACTTAATTCTTTGACACAACAATAAAGTAAGGTTTTGTTTAACTTACTTTTACAAAATGAAATTCCTATTCCTTGTTCGTTTCATTTTTTCATTCATTGTATTTAAAAATAATGGCGGTGTGTCCATTAGTTTAAGTGCACTAGTCCACTACACTAGATTCACTCGAGGAACATATTGCAAAAAAAATCGAAGTATAAAGCTTCATAAATCATACTTTGTAAAGTTTAACATAGGTATTTTTAATGCACAATAAATTTAAGTGCACTAGGTGAATCATCTATTAAAAATGGTACCAATGTATCTAATATAACTAAGCTCGCCTATTACTTTTCCTAACCTCTTACTCATTTGTTTTCGTTGATTTTTTCCTTTTAATTTTTTCTTATTTATTTACACCTTTAACTTTTGGTTTTTTCCTTTGTTTTTCCTTTCTAAAATTATTCATTTTATATAAAAACTTTCAAAATACACTATGTTTATAAATAATTGCAATATATTTTAAACATTAAATTTAATCCTAATCATAAATCTATCATAAAAATTTATTTTATAGAACTTACAAAGTGTCTTTCCTATTTTGGTATATACTATATAAGTACTAATATTATAAATTATTTTTAGCTTAATCCTAAATATTTTATTAAACAATTATTATAATATAACCATGTATACATTACATTTCCCTTTGATTTTTTTTGTTTCTAGTTTATTTTATTCTTATGTGTCGTCTGTGTCATCTCTAAACAATAGTTTAAAAAGATGAACTTTCATTCATATTACTATACTTATATTGATCATATTTTCTTCATATCTCATCCTAATCCTAATGATGGACCACAATTGTCTCATCCAAAACATAGATTTATGAATTGTAGTGATGAATTTGGAATAACATTCACATCAAGACAATCTTCTAATTAGAATTTTAAAGGTACACAACTTACAATTGACATAACTTTTGATTGGAAGATATATTTTTGTTGATTCAAAATTTTTGATAAAGAGAAAAAAGAGGATTATTATTATAATTTTTATCCCGCATGGAAAATGGTGTTCCAAAAATTACTTTACCAACTAAACCTCTAGAAAACTCAACCACGACTCAAGAAGAAAGAGAAGATATTTTTCACCATCTATCCAAATTAGAGAACCAATTTAATGAATTGAGTTCTAAGTCAATAACAAGTAATGATTTAGTGGAAAATAATATGGATGAAAATATGGAAGAGATGGTGCATATGGAAAATAACATGGAAAATATGAAAAAAAAGATGGAAGAATTGCAAAATTCCATGTCAACCATCTTGTTCCATACCCTGTATGAGAAATTCCCTCAAGGAGATATCGAGACATAAGGAAATCATGTAAACATAGAGAAAACAAATACTAAGCCCCAAAATCATGATTATTCATCACCTCTAGATCTGCATCATCAGGGGTTCCACTCAACACCAAGGAACTACTTACTTCCCAATATAAATATGAGGAATTTTAATAGTAAAAATCCTATAACATGGATATTCTAGATGGAGAAAATCTTCGATCTACAACAAGTGCCAACAAAAGGTAACTCTTTCATCATTGTATTTAGAAAATGATCAATTTTTTTGGTATCAATGGCTTTGTGGAAAAAAATATTATATTATCTCTTGGTCCATTTTACAAATGAATTGATATCACATTATGGGAATATTAAGAGAAATGAATTCTTTAGTCAAGTGATAAATCTTCAACAAAGATGTCCAATTACATAGCACATTCAACAATTCCATAAACCAAGTCTTAGGGTAAATAACATTCCAGAGGATAATTTGTCAGATCTCTTTATAGGAAATTTAAAGGAGAACGTTCATCATAAGTTGCATCTATTCAAACATAAATCCCTATATAATTCTTTTAGTATGGAAAGGAAAGTAGAAAGTAAAAATATGGTTACTAGAAGAGTGATCTATAAAAACTATAAAGAGCACCATGCTCCCTCTCCTAACCTAACTCAACCTACAAGGTTGACTCACTCAACCTACAAGTTTGACACCTTATCAAATAGATGAAAGAAGAGAAAAGAGACTATGTTTCAATTGTGATAGAAAGTATAGTAAGGGGCATAAATGTGGTGAGAAAAAATATTCTACATAGATTGTAAAGAAGAAGAAGATCAAGAATTGGAACCATTGCAAGATATAGAAATAGAAGAGACTACTCCAACCATATATTTTCATGCATTGGAAGAAATTAGTACTCCGCAAACCCTCAATATAGAAGGATATATCAAAAACAAAAAGGTGACAATGTTGATTGATTCTAGTAGTACACATAACTTCATTAATTTAAAATTAACAAAACTTCTCAATTGCTTTTCATTCCCAACACCATAGTTTCAAGTAATGATTGCAAATGGAGGTACCATAAATTGTTCAGGGAAGTTCCATAGTATTAAGATCCATATGGGGTATTATTTATTGGATAGTCCCATGATTGAAATCCAAATGGATGGTGTTGATGTTGTATTAGGAGTCCAATGGTTACAACCATTGGGAAAAGTGGCTCTTAATTTTCAAGAACTTTTCATGAGATTATCCTCAGAAGGTAGGTAAATTGAACTCATATGTATCCAAAGGAATGCCTCTAAAGCGATAAGATCTAACAACATGACAAAATTACTCAAAAATGGACACCATGGTGTACTTGCACAATTGTTCTCAGTAGATGTTCAAACATATAGACCTTCTATTCTAGTGGATTTCTAAAATGTTATCAACAATCATTCCAAGGTATTTGAAGAGATTCCTAAGGTTCTTCCACTTGCTTGAGATCATGACCATGTAATTCATTTGCAATGAGGAAGTGTATCGCCTAACATTGGGCCTTACATGAACCCATATGCACAAAAGAGTGAGATTGAGCATATGATTCAAGAAATGTTAGAGACTGAAATCATTCAACCTAGCCAAAATGATTTCTCAGATGGGGTGATATGGATGTGATTCGAGGTGTTATGTAGTTTTCCTCGACATTCAAGCAACTTTCCTCTACTCAAACATCAAGGTCACACTTGGCTTTCTCTCCACGCCACCATAGAATGGAAGGTTTAATGAAGGAAGGTGCATGTGATTTGGGAGATTATTCCAAAACTATGATAGTAACTTGCCTAGTACAGGGGCAGGGCAGCAGGAGTGGGTGGATTTCTCTTCTCCTCGGGAGGAATTATTAATATTCTATTCTCTTGGAATATTGGGCAAGAGATTAACAACCAAGTAGAGGCATATTCTCTACTCCAAGGATTGAAGTTTATTCGAAAACAAGGAATAAGCTCACTCTCAATTCTAGGGGATTCCATGGAAATAATAAACAATATGAGGAAAAAAACATTGTCGAGAGAAATGAAACTAACATAAATATTTCGACGAATACATTTTGAGTTGGAATATCTTCACTCCTTTGTCGCTCTCCACATACTTCACCACAATAACACCATTCCATATGTGAAAGAAAACAAAGCATTAAGGGACCCCATAGAAACACTAAGGGTCAATGATTTCTCCTTGGAGACCCCCATACCATGATCCAGTATAATATTGAAGGAAATATATGTAAGGAAGGATACCAAGGTGAAAACATAAGGTGGGGTTCTAGAATTGAAGGGTGGGGTATACATCGCCAGGTACCAACCACCTCTACCATCAGTGTAATCATGAAATGGTAAGGAAAGGATGTTGACTCTAGAGGTCGTTKCTCCTCCCACACAAAAGACTCACATCGTACTACTCCCCCTTGAATTAATTATAGGAAAATTCAATGTCCCTCAACAAAATACACATGCGTTAATATTGTCTTAGGAAGGCTTCATCCATTTTGTTGGGTTGTTATAGATCTAGRATTTATGGCCATTGTACTAGATCAAAGGGAGATTAAATCACCAGAGTTAAACTTGCAAATAATTGAAAAGGACAATTTTTTTCTCCATTCCCCCTTGTCATATGCTCAGTATGTGTGAAATATGCTCAGGTGACATGGATTTGATGCTAGTGTTATTCCTCATGACATGGGTTCTTCCTCACTCATGTTGTGAGTGCATCTTAAGTGTGCCACCTTGGGCTCAATTGTTGAAGAGTAACTTTAAGTAACACCTTGGATCTCTCATTCTAAAGAAAGGAGAAATAAGACTACTTTGCACAGAGGACATTAACAAGCTTATAGTTATGGCAAGGCATCAGGGAGGGGTAGCAAGGTGGATACAGGAGATATGAGTGGATGAACATGCCAAGTTAGTTTAGTCAACTCAAACCGCACATATTCAAGTTCATGGATTATCCACTCAGTTTCTCACAACAATGGAAATCTTAGTTGAACAAAGACAAAGACTATAATTGATAAATAGACCAAGAACCCAGTCGCCATTGCACTCCAATACAATCCACTCTGAGGACGTCTCCTCTCCATGTCCACAAGTGAATCTCCTAGACCTCAATTCGTCGCTAGAAAACCCTAAAGAAGAGTTAAGTAGGAATGACACCCCAAGCTAGTTATTTTATTGATGTTTTGTTTTTGTATCATGTTATTAGGTATATTTTACAAGCTTTACCCTGGTAAGAATTTTGATATACTCTACAAGCCTCAAACATACTTAAACTCCATGAGAATTTTAGCAAGGTTCCATCCTATTTTTTCCTCATATAAAAAAATTTATTTTGAAATGTTGTATGCTTCTTCCTTCTGTCATTTATGGAAGACTTTTTAACAAAATTTTCCCAGTTTATTTGAAAAAAAAAACTCTCCTAGTATAGGGGATGTTATGGATGCTTCAAACAACCTGATTTGGAAATGAATTCTTCACGAACTAATGGGATAAGGAGAAGGGATTTTTGTTTCAATTTTAATGGCCATTGCAAGCCTCCTATAGGGGACAAACTTGAACTTTCAGAGGATTTCCTAGAGAAAGAGGAGACTCCTACAATTTCATGTGTACTTTAGTTCCTTGTGTGTCCTCTGGTTCCTTGTGTGCATCCTATAACCTATTGTGTGTGTCCTCTAATTTTGACCATCATCATGGCCAAAGGTGGTCCCATTCGTAGAGCTTGTAGGTGTAGATGTGTCCTTCCATTCACATGGGCTCAACAAGGAGTATAGGTGTTTGCTAATGTTTTTGAAGCTCAAATGGCACCAAATATTAGGGTAGAAATGGAGCTAGCATAAGTCAAGTTTTTCCTGAACAGACAATTTATCCGGGATGAGGAAGTGGACACTAAAATTTTCCACTAGGTTCTAGAAATTGGTACTTCTATAACCAGCAAGACAAAATATCATAGAACTATGGACCTCTACTGGTAGATGAAAACGTTGATGGGAAATGTTTTGGTAATGAGAAATGGAGAATGAAAATGAAGCACACAACGATATACTACTCCAAATGTATAACATGCAACTACATATCAATTATGAGGTCGATTACAAAGTCTCTTTGTTGGCAAAGAAAACAATGGGATTGAACTTCTTAGAGCCACAATTCTCACCAAAAGGTTCCTCAAGATGATACAACTAATCCTCCTATTTGATTGTTTGAATGTTAAGGCTACTATTTTTTTGGTTTCTTTACTACAAAGGTCAAAGTTCGCTCACCTGACCTCTACCTAGGTGTCAAAGCATAGGAAAATGGTCTTCCTATTTTATACATTTTGGATGTAGTTCATGGTTTCACTCTTTATCTCAGACAATCTAGACCAAGGAATTACTCATATATTGTTGATCTGGTTTCCCAAGTGGCAAGCCAACAACGTAGACCATGTATTGTTTCTTCTCTGTTAATTTAATATTCTACATGCTAGATTATAGAAAAATAACCTAGACAAAGTGATTTTTCTTCACACAGTGGTGATGGTTATGAAAAAATATGGTTCATGGCATATGTGTCCAGATTATAGACATCTCAACAAAATGACCATTAAAGATAATTTACTTATTCATGTCATTGAGGAATTATTAGTTAATTGCAAGGAGAAATTTGTTTTACTAAGTTGGATCTTTGCTTGAGATATCATCAAATAAGAATGACGAAAGAAGACATTCCAAAGTAAATAGATTGTTGAAGAAGAAGAATAGTAATCAAAATCCATTACTCCTCTACAATCCCAACAAGTGAAGTAGAAAAAAGTGGTCAAGAAAAAAAGTGCACTGACAATACATACGGGACTCAAAATTTCCATCAAGATCTCTTTAGCCATTTATTTATTTTTTATTCAATGATGTTTGCAATTTTTTTTTTCTTTACTGATGTCAACCATGATATGAAAGAAATCTCAATACCAAACTAAAATTTAACATCGGGGAATACCAAGTCTTATACTAGGTGGATCTCATTTCCCTTGTTCGTTTGACAAGAGACCCCTCCACGTGATTTAACTGTAACTGTTAAGGTCTACGAAGGTGTACATACCCTACCCCCACTGTGGATTTGAACCTCTAACCTCTTAGAAGGAATTACATGTTCTTAACCATTAGTCCCACTCAAGTTGTACCCTATATATGTTTTGATTTTCATGTGACCAATTTTACTTATTTTATTTTAATATTTTATGAGAATATGTGACCAATATTATAAATTTTATATGTTTATATGTTTGTTTGTTTTTTTATATTTAAATTAGTATTATTTAATTTTTCAATTTTTGTAGTTAACCAACTAACGATTTTATAACATATTCACTTTTTAAAAATAAAAACATATTATTTTTTTGTTTGCTAGTGTGTCCATTACATGTGGAACTAGCATGTGGTCTAAGAAATTGCGACCCAGGGGAATATAAGCCATCAAAATCACTCAGGAATCACACCCACATGGCTAGATGTTTTAGGTGTCTCCTCCCAACTACAGTGAATTTCAAACCTTATAGCACTAGCAAGATTTGAATGGTTTTACATATATCGATTTATATCATTATTTTAGCAGGATTTGAATGGTTTTACATATATCGATTTATATCATTATTTAGTTTACTTAAATCTACCTTATTTTTCATTAAAAAAAAAAATGATTCAAAAAAGAGTGACAATAGAGAAATTTATTTAGTTTACTTAAATATACCTTATTTGTCATTAAAAACAAAAATTGATTCAAAAAAGAGTGACAATAGAGAAATTTAACGCTAATGAAAATAATGATCACGACTAAATGTAATACCTACTTTATTAGTCCCTACCTCCAGCAGGGTACTATAACATTCGTTATATCGTTGAAGTCCCATTACTTAACCTTTGACTTTTAATATTTGGTTAAATCCTAAAGTTCAACATAGGAAAACTTAAATACACTATATTATATCATTTAACATAAATAGAAAAGTTTGTTTTTGAAATCTCATTGGATATAAAGATTGAAATCTAATTGTTTTTTTCAAATCTTATTGGACATAAAGATTGAAATCTAATTGTCGTGGTTTTGGCATGCATTAACACTTCAATGTAAATTCACAATTCCAGTTAATAAATGAATGATATCCATGCACAATATCCAAATGTCCAAATCCACCCTCGCCACCTCCTCACTACCTCACCTCTGATATTCCTGCACAATATCCAAATTTCCAAATCTGTCACCTCACCTCTTTATCCCTGCACAATATCCACAATATCCAAATGTCGAAATATTTTATAACACTTCCATGGCACTGCAGTTAACTGTAGAATAGTCTTGATGTCCAACAAATATTAACACTAAAATCTATACTGGACTTACTATTTAGAAACTAGATATCTCACAAAGCAACGACTCTTTGAGGCCTTGGGATTCATAGAAAGAGAATGTAGGGGCCAAAGTGGAGGAGGAGAGCAGGAAGAAGGTGTTGATAGAAAACCAAGTAGCTTAGGAATAACATAGCTTGATCTAAATACTACTATTGTAGCTTCTGGAACCAGAAAATGTGAAAGCAAAGAGGTTGGGGACTCGAAGGCATCACAACTACACCTATGTTTCAGTACACCTATCGAGACTCTCCCTATCGAGGCTTAAGTGACTTAAGGGACACTCTCCCTATCGAGGCTTAAGATATTTAAGGGACAAGCTATATGTTGTATATAAATAATTGCATTATGTCTGGGTCAAGCAGTTGTGATTGAGCCCATTTTAATTTCCTTGTATAATGCTTTAGTGCAAGAGACCATACCTGAAAGTTTATGATGTCTTAGATAAATAATATGATTCCAGACTTTCACCCTCATTATATTTATTCCCTTCGGGAACACCTCATATTCTAACCACTCACCCACATTTTTATATCATTCCCTTAGGGAAATACAACTTTCCTAATACACTTGCTATGAGTGTTACATGTTGTGCCTTGAGGAAACAACAACCATTCAAAGTTATGAATGCTCCACATTGTGTCTTGAGTCAATCACAACCATTCTAAGTAGAAGTATCTAAAATCGAAGGTCGTGTAAATCAACTACCAGAAGTTTTGAGTCCTCCATGTTGTGTCTTGAGGAAATTCCATGTTAAAATTAACCTTTAATTTAAATTTAGTTTGGGTTTGTTGGATATTGTTGAGATATTCTCTCAACCTTTCTTTGAATTTAGAATAAATTGGATCTCACAACAACTCACATAACTATATATATTGTATCAAATTGGAGATAATATAATTACTGTGAAGTATTTTATCTGAGAATAATTACTCCTATCCTATTTTTCTCAGTTGGTATCATAGAAATTTATGGCTTAACTCCCTCATGTGAGGGCTAGGAATATGTGAGAGTCGTGATAGGAATTTCCCTGTACATAGGTTAGCATTTCCCTATACATAGGTTAGCATAGACAAGTGGATTGATTTTATTTTTTGAGTGAATTTTCGTATGTACATAGGTTAGCATAGACGATAGAGTATTTTCTGAGTGAATTTCCGTATGTAGAAATATTTGTAGAGTGTGTTTCCTATGAACATATGTGTGTGCAATAAATTTGTTTCCCAAGGAAGACCATTGAAGAGCATTCATGAAACTGCTTGACAGCCATACCAGACGCTATGAAGGGGATCCACCGTCAATTTGAGGAGGAGTCGGCACATAGTTGTAAATATCTGTAAATATCCATGTTGTAGTATCCATGTCTATCAGAGATCGTTGTTGTCTAATATGGTCATGAATCGTTTGATTGTAGCAGCCAAGGATGACCTAGAATTTTCTAGTTGCTTGAGCGTTAGAAGATTCATTGAGGGCCATCTTTTCAGGCTTCCCTTTGCTTATGTTAGCATCCACTTCAGCGTATTTGGTCTCAAGCACATGGGCCACAATATTTTTTTGGGTGCATTTATTTTCGACATCTCTTCCCTTTTTCAGATTGGGTTTGATCGCTGCAAAAGGTCGAGATTGTTGATGCAGAGTTGCACTGAGTGAGTGGAGTGAGCCGCCATTTATTTTTATGAGATATGGGTCATTGTTAGGTTAAAGAGTTGCCTAAAAAAAAGAATGATATTTGAGAATTTTCACTATGTATGACCACTGAGAGTTACAATGTGCAGATTTATGGAAGAGTGGATCTCTGCAGCGAAGGCCTATACCGAACAAATATATTTCAATTATAGATTGTTGCAACTGTCCCTGCAAGCCCATCAGTTGAACCAGGGAAGAAAAAAAAGGACATTCTTGAGTTTGTTCATTGGCATCTCTATTTTGTGGTGGATAGACCCGATACAGTAAACGATCTGTGTGTGAAATTTGTTGTTTTATTTGGTGTGCAGTTTGAAGATATTTTTTATTATTTTATTTGCAAGGTTATGTTTACATTTTGTTGGTAGTTTTTGTTGTACTTTTGTGCTCCAATAACAATTGTTACTAATTATTTTTGTGTGTTTTTATACTTGAAAAAGGTCAAGTTGTATGATTGACTATTGGATATATTTAATATCTAGACTACTTTTGTACATAGTTCTTTATATTTTGAGAGATGGAATTATGTTTATAGAGTGATTCAATATTGAGATTACTTTTCGGGGTAGTCAATAATCTTGAGAGTGGGTAGAAATGTTGATGAAGACGAGACAAAATATAGTGCGATGTAAGTATTAAGGGAGGATGTTAGAATTAATGCTTAATTTAGATTTAATTTGGTTTTGTTTAATATTGTTGAGATATTTTCTCAACCTCTCTCTAAATTTAGAATAAATTGGATCTCACAACAATTCATAAAATGTACGTACCAATTTTAAGATGAAATATTTTATCTAAGAATAATGGCTACTGTCCTATTTTTCTGAATTCCCAACCCTTCAAAGTAAAATTCCTTCAAATCAAAGTTCATTTAAATCAGTTGCAAGAAATATTTAATGTATGGAATGGCATTACTTTTGAATATCGGTGGCACTAGCCCAAGTAGCTCTTAGAGTCAAGATAGAAAAACCTACAATGCTTATGTACTATACAGTACCACCTGAAGGCCACAACAAGACATGGTGCACAACACTTGACACACAACTTTTAGGGGTCGACACGTGTGTCATTAGGATGACTAGAGCTAGAAACATGTGGAACAATCTAAATACTTTTTACTGTAATAATGTATTAATTAATATATTAATTTTAATTTTAATAACTTTAATTTTATTAATTAATGTATTATTAATAATTCTAATTTTAATTGAAATAATTTTAATATATTATTAATAATTTTAACCCTAATTTTATTTTAACTAYTAATATTAACMGTAATTATTAATTTGAAAGGGTTAAAAATGATGTAAATTAACMACGGACAAATTTCTTATGCCTTATTATTAATATTAATTAATAAATAAAGAATAGTAACATGGAAAGAAAATGGAGGATTTTGTGGTTGCTACTAAAGTAAAAGAGAAATCAAAGCAGAAGCCACCACAAYGTTTGAAGAAAATGTTGAAAGCTATCGCGGTATTTTAAAACCAGAACAAGTTTGAAGTCCTAACCTCTCATGCGGAATCACAAGATCCTCCATGTAACTTGAACCCTCGTGATAACTCCTTTTGAATGTTATTGATAACTCGTTTTGAATCTCCTGATTAGGAAGAGGGATTGTTTAATGATTTGGATCCGAATCAGGAGAGGAATTGGTTATATATATATATATAACCAATTTCTCTAGATCATTGAAATATTTCGATTTCCAATTAGTGGAATTCACATTCCAATAAACCTGCATGTACCTATAATAAACATCGTTGTCACTGATTCATCTATCAACTAACCATAATAAAATCAAGCGCCTATCTATTAATTGTAAAATTCAACAAACAAATCTACAACGATCAAACATTCAACAAACAAATCTACAACGATCAAAAGAAACAATTGCCTTCAATCTCAAATGATCTAGTTGGACATTTTACTATAGTCAAGAAAAAGGTCATCCCACATAGGAAGAAGAGGGAGGCATCTTTCACATTTTCTGTGATTGATTCCTGCTATATCCACGTTTGCATTTTCAACAAGAGGGCTCCTTTTGTCTCTAAAACCATTTGACCCAACCCCAATAGGACTCCAACAGAGTTCGGTGTCTGCAAAATATGTAGAACATGACAATAAATAATATGATTCAGCTTATCTTTTTCAAACTAACCTCATTCTGAAAGAAATTTCTACCCAATACCCAAAACCCCTTCCCAATTAAATCATTAATAATGCAATACGTTAATAAATGATCCTGTTGGGATAATACTAAAAGATCCAGGGATAATACTAAGAGATCCATACATACCTGGAAGCTAATTTGGTTTGAGCAGTTTAATAGCTAGGTATTATCGCCAAAACTGAAGCTTTCAAACATAGACGGTTTACCCTTCCTGTTAATCAAAACACTTACTCTTAATTGATAAAATCCTACGACAAAGAACCCTCTTGACAAGAAAGGATTGAAATGCTCATATACTGTAAATCGTTCCGATGAAGATTGAACCTGGAATCAAACATGCATCCAACTCTTAATCATTCCTATGAAGATTGAAGGTGGCATCCAACATGCGTCCAGCTTAACCATGACTGTGTTAACTGAAAGGAATGCCAAGGAATGCCAAACTGGCAACGCTTCACATTCACTGCTATCGATAGAAACTGACAACGCTTCACATTCACTGTGATCCATAGAATTAATCATTTCTAATTACTAGAACGTGGAAAATGTTTTTTATACATATTAATTATTAAACTAATTATTAAACATGACAATCAGTGGGCAGGGAAGTAAATTTTTAATCATATTAAGTAAATGTGATAAAGTAAATAAGGATATTAAGTAACTGTGAAAAAGTAAATAAGGAAACAGACACATTCATAAATGCAAGGAAGTTAGGAACATTAAGTCTCATTCATTGATTTCAATGTAAGACGAAGAATATGTCAGCATCTTTAATTGTAGACCATAAGATTGGAATTTGTAATTAAAAGGATAATTAAACCATCTATTCCAATAGGGGGGGGGGCTATATCGGCGTAATAATATGGCGCCAGGGAGAACCTTCTCGTCTGGAGAGAAAGAACAAACAATGAGGTCAAATGAAACTACACGCTATGGATTTGAAACCGAGATGCTATTGAAAAACTCACTCGCGTGGAAGAAATGTGTATTGAATAGAAGAAAGAATATGAACATAGTGAATCACCTCCTAAAGACACCACTTGTGTCCATGGGAATGGATGCTTTTCAAGCCATGGTAAGGTTTGGGTCAAAAAAATGCGTTGATCTAGTGCTATCAAACTGGCAAGTATTTTGATTCGAATGTGGGCTATGTATCTCAATCCAGTGGCTTTGGAACTTAAGGATATGAAATGACCATAGGGGTGTTGACTCTCAACCTAGCTTAAGATGTGGGCTATGGACTTTGAAGGAATGTTTCACACTATTGATATGGACCTACAATGGGTGTGAGGTCAATTTCATTTTCCTTATTTGCATCATATATAATTGGTTATGTCTCTATAAAAGTAATAAACGTTGGGTGAGATGATGGGTCTCTTACTACTAGAAGGTACGCTATGTAAGGTAGCTCTGAATCTGGAACTTGGTGAGGTGGTAGATATGGATCTGTGTCTGTAATTGGATTCTTTGCTTCTGATTCTATTTTTATCTTTTACTCTGTTATCGAAGAATAAATTGATTCCCACACTGGTGTTTCTCGCTCAACGGTGTTGTTTCTAGAATAAATAGAGACGTAGGGAACTCATCTATTGTTGAAGCGAGATTTCATATTCTTCTGTAAGTTCCAAGTAAGAAGGAACATCTTTGTTCTCTCCTTTGAGGGTCTTGAAGAGTGAATAGATAGATAACTTCCTTGAAATTGGAGAATAACACAGCGATACGATGAGACCAAAAGGGCTCACACAAGTGAGACTACGCTCATACACACTATATCACATTGATTAGAACAAAAAAATGACTTTAGAAAAAACTCCTATAAAATAGGATCTCAAACCACTCTCATACCAAACTTATGCAAGCACTTAACAACTCAATAACCTCTTTCTAACAACATTTTAATTTCTCCATTATTTCTCCAACACTCCCCCTTAATGGAGAAATGGATTGTCTACAATACTAATGCCTAACATAAGTAGCATGCCTACTGGTCTTAGTCTCATCTAGGCTTACAACTTGACTCTAAAAATTTCATCTTGACCTTTCTTGTTTTCAGATAGTGATGAAGATGGAGCTTCTTCCTTGGATTGTTGCTCCAAATATGTTTCATCTTGACTATGTTCTACTTTAATTTCATCTTTTATTTGTTCTTCTTCATTTTGGAACTTGGCAGCTGACTATTGCTCTTTGTCCTCAACACTTCTACAGGTTCTTGGAAGCATTTGCCTTTAATGCTTTCAAATTCTTCCAACTTCTCATAAGTGGGTTTCTTCCCTTTCTAGATACAATCATCAATGTCATTCTCAATGGACTGTTGCAACATCAATTCATAATTATACTTGATTTCTTTTGTGCTCCACACCATAAAAATTGAATCAATATTTTCTTCTTCAATTTTTTCATTTTCTTCCATGTTTTCTTCATAATCAGTCACTACTGAAAATGAATTGTTGTCTTGTAAACCTACACACTCAAAAACATTGTTACAATCATATGAAAAATCATAGGAAGAACCATACTGGTTCTTTTCATTTTTCTCTTCTAAGAGAGATTTCCTTTCTTCGTCTTTCTTCCTTGCCTTTGATGTTGCATAATAATCTTCATTTTCAGGTTTAGCTACTATCACAACTGGTTGTTTCATGTCTTCAACCTCTTTACCATGCTTTATCACTACAAACAAGTCTTATTTCACTTGGTTTGTGTATGCAATTGAGATTCTCTTCTCACCAAACAATAGCTCATCAATAAGATGTTCCTCATGCAACATATTTGACCAATCTTCATGAGTTGAATAGTTTTCATCAAATTTGACTTCATATGTCTTTGTTTCAAAGAGACTTTCTTCCATAAGGATTTTGTTATCTTTAGCACATTCCACTTCATCGAAAATTTTAGTTGTTGAATTCATCAAATTACTACATACTGCATCATTGGCATTTTCCCCATTATCACAGGCTACTTTATTATCAGCTACATACATACTTTCATCATCAATAATTGCAATTTCATTGCTACCATTTTCAGTGTCTATTTCAGTTATAAATATTTCAACACAATAATCATTTTCAACAACAATATCTTCATCAACTTCATCTTCTCACTGTTACACGTCAATATTACTCAATTGGATAAGTGTCGCATGTTCCTCTCAACTGTCATAAGTGTCGCATGTTCCTTACAACTGTCGCAAGTGTCGCATGTTGTTCACAAGTGTCRCAAACACCAAACAAAGCATACTGCCATGATGACGACACCAAGGAGACATTTAGGATACCTCAGACACTTGAATTGGAGGAAGGAGAATGATCTACTGAAGTCAAGAATCGTTTTCCATCTGAAAGGAGCTCATAAACAAGGGTTTTGAAGGTGAGTGCTCCTCTACATCAGCCTTAGGAGTGCTGGCGCTCCCCTATAAGGTCTTAGGGAGCGTTATAACACCCAACTGCCCCTCTGAAGGAGCTTTATCCATCCTTGGAGCACTGGTGCTCCCCTCAAGCTTCCTAGGGAGCSCTATAGCGCCCTGATGCCCCTTCTGCGGGAGCGCTGSCTAATCTAGGCAGTGGTTGGCCTGTTGAGGAGAATAAGGGAAGGATCTCTCAAATTTGGAAAGYAGTTGCATTCGAATTCTTKGTTCCATCAGGAGATCCCTGATCTAAGGAGGGGATTCCTCAACTTATTCTAAATATAACTCAAGAGGTTAAGCTTCTCTTAACCTATATAAGCAATCTCTATGATGGTGAAAAGGGAGAAGAATTGCTAGCATGAAACCTATGATCTCATAGGAAACACACAGTCAGCTAAAGGAGAGTGATTAGTGAAGTTGCTATCATCTAGGTCGTGGATCTTTCGAGAAAGGGTTAAGACGAAGGGGACTTGACGAAGCTGTCGCATTCGCATCTATGATTGTAAGTACTGTTGTAGTTATTCTCATTAATATGACACGTTTGGCCTGTTTCTTTCTAGTTTGTGTCTGATCTTACATGAACTTATCGTTGATAGATAGATCTATTTTCAAGATAATACCAATAGAGTAGGAAGTGGTCATACTTTGTTTGTCTACAGGGCTCATCGAGAAGCGGAATATTGGAGATCAACTCGGAGCGTGCAGGGACAAACGTCGATAAAGAGGTATTGGTGCAGACGTCACCCCGGGCACATCCGCGATCACCAGGACCTTCTCTGACCTCGGCCCGAAGAGCGTTAATGCTCCTCTAGTTCCCTGTCGGGAATTCTTTACCCACAACAACTCTCCACTGATCTCCCTTACCAATCGGAAAATCGAAATTCACGATTTCATGAATTTTGTAGTCACGTGCCTTATGCCTTACAATTCCCCGAATCCCGATACGGGTCAATCGCTGACTTTCTCCCCCCCCTTTCCATCGGGGCTTCCTCTATCGGGAAATCGCTGCTTGCGATGTCAACAATTCGAATTCCAGAACTCTGAACCCTAATGGGCCGATATCCCGACACACGTGTGGATTTGACCTCTCCACCTTCTTCCCTTCTATTAGAAATTCAGAATACGCGAGATCGCGAGTCCTGATATCGATGGACTCGGCACTTTCTTTTCCCCAATTCCCTGTATGATGCCACCTGTACTCCACCAGCACCTGTGGTCCCACACTACCACGTCACCGTCGGGATATCACAAATCGTGAATCCAATAGGAAAGTATTATCTGTCGTTGAGAGCCCTGATTCTCCGATCCCCGACTCCTCGGGATATTCTGGAACGCGTCTCACATGATCGATGGTTCTGGGCCTATCGGGATATCGCCTCTCATGGTATCACGATATTTTCTACCCCAGCTTGGGTCTTCAACTCACGATTACCCGATACGCGAGGTTACGTGCAGATCCAACGGCTCCCTTTGTCTCGGATCAATGGTTCTGCTCGCATCGGAAATTTGCTAATCGCGATTTCAACAGGCCACAAACTCCTGTCTATGAAAACCCCGATGAACCGAATCCTGATGGCTCTTGGCTCCTCCTTGACGCGCTTAGGCTTAACCTGTGTGCATCTCCTCAAGATCTAACAGCTGGTGGGATTTCGCAAGACTCCTCTGCGAATCCTGGTCGTTGATTCCTCCTCTTCAAGGACTCCTCCCGATCTAAAGCTTATTCCTTCCTGATCCTTCTT
Organism: Picea sitchensis; assembly: GCA_010110895.2. Taxonomy (NCBI): domain Eukaryota; kingdom Viridiplantae; phylum Streptophyta; class Pinopsida; order Pinales; family Pinaceae; genus Picea; species Picea sitchensis. The sequence goes on along the minus strand of SNQJ01S0184154.1, from coordinate 12,024 downwards.
CGAACCACCTTTTGGGTTCTCCTCGGTGGTATCACGAAGGAACTAACCCTCCTGAGCTTGTCAAATCTGATTCCTTCAGAGACTTTACACGCTCTTCATGTTCGACCTTAAACAACTTCCAAAGTGTTGAGTTTTTCAGACTCTGTTCCCCTCTGACAACAGTAGTCTCTGCCTTATTTTGCTCAGATTAACAACTGAGACTTTTAATTCCGCTTGCACGCTCTTCGCACGACTTCCACAACAACCCTATAATTTTCTGGGAGAATGAGAATAAGTGTTTAACTATCGAATCTCATCAACGCACTCTTGCGGATGAATTCAACTGCACTCTATGCAGGAATCTCCTGGCTCAGACAGAGAAACAATTGAAACTTATCCTCTTCTCTCTCTCTCAGACTTCAGGTTGAAACCCTGGAATCGAATACACAGCATATTCAAAGCAAATACATGACCAGAAAGCAAACATTCATGAGAACATGAACAAGATACACAGAGAACAACACTAGCCATGAATTTGAATCAAAGACTCTCTTCTATTCATTCAAAACTGTACATGGGTGTTCTTTATACAATTCGCTGCTTGCTCTCCCCTCTTCCTGGATGCTGGCTAATGTTACAATGATACAACGAGGGTGTCTATATCCATTTTCCCTCTCGAACTCTAAAATTGTCCAATCTGGAAATAAAAATCCTATCTACCTGCAATAAATCTATTAAATGCCTCATCTACCTAAGGACGAGAGCTTAAAGGCTCAAGGTCCCCTATAATATACAAAGGTGATTTCCATAAATGGATTCATTTACACATTGATGCATCATCTTAAATGAAATTTCAAAAAGATTCGGCTGGCCTTGTCCAGTTGTTCGTTGTCTTTCATGCTGGCTCGCTTGTCTTGGGCGACGCTTCCTTGATGAGTTGGCGATGCTCCTGCATCATACTCCTCGGCTTGAAAAATTTCATGGGCTCCTGTCCATGAGCTCCTGCACGGTCTTTCCATGCTTATGTATCTCTGTTTCGCTTTTCCAGCTAGCATCTTCGACTAGATGATTCTTCCACTTGACCAGGTACTCAAAATACTGCTTTCTCCTGGTCTTCTTTCCCACTCGCTTGTCCAGTATGCACTCCATATGCGGCTTCTCTGCAACTGGTAATTGCTTCTGCCACTGGATCACTGGTTCCTCAGTTCCATTTCCTGCTTCTCCAGCCCTATATGGGTATAAATCTGCCACGTTGAATATCGGAGATATTCCGATGCCATCCGGCAACTCAATCTCATAAGCATTTTCTCCCAATTTCTTTAGGACTCTGCATGGCCCAATTTTCTTCATTTTCAGCTTGTTATATGTTCCCCTTCGGAACCTTTCTCTCCTCAGATGTGCCAGAACAAGATCACGAACTTCAAACTGAAGTTGTCTCTGATACTGATCCGCTCTGTGCTTGTACTCCTGATTTGAATTTATCAGTCGATGCTTCACCCTGCTGTGAAGTTCTTTCATTGCCTCGGCAAATTCTTCTGCACTAGCGCTGCTAGTTGCAATATGTTATGAATCTCGTAATTCAGAAACTCCTCTCGGTTGTGTCCCATACACAATCTGAAATGGACTCTTTCTTGTGTTTCAATTTACTGAGTCGTTGTATGCAAACTTTGTCTGTGGCAACACGCTATCCCAGCTGCTATGGTGCTCCATCACTAGGCTCCTCAACAAATCTCCCAGACTCCTGTTGACCACTTCCATTTGTCCATCTGTCTGTGGATGGTAAGTTGAACTAAATTCCAGGTTAGTTCCTAGCTTCTTCCACAAGGTCCTCCAAAAATGCCCGATGAACTTTATATCCCTATCCGAAACTATGTTTTTCGGCAATCCATGGAGTCTAACGATCTCCTTGAAAAATAAGTTTGCGATGTGAGTCGCATCACTGGTATTCTGGCATGGAATGAAATGTGCCATCTTTGAAAACCTGTTACCCACCACAAAGATGGAATCAACACCTCTTTGTGTCTTTGGTAAACCCAATACAAAATCCATGTTGATTTCCTCCCATGGCCTCTCGGGTATGGGAAATGGCTGATAAAATCCTGCATTCTGCTTTCTCCCCTTCGAATGCTGACAAATTCGACATATTTCAACAAACCTCTTAACATCTGCTCCCATGCCTGGCCAAGAATATGATTCGCTCAGCTTCGCAAAGTTCTTGTCTTGGCCAAAATGTCCTGCCAATCCTCCACTGTGTTTCTCTTTCAACAAGTTCTCCCTCATGGAGCAATTCGGAATGCACAGTTGATTGCCTCTAAACAACAATCCCTCCTGGATCATATAATCTATCCAAGGGCTCTGATCTCTGAGAACTGGATTCTCAGCTCCCTCATATGCTTCTGCAAAATCTGCATCGCCTGCATACATGTCCTTCAGGTTTTCAAAACCCAATGTTTTGACTCGGAATTCCTGCAACAGTAAACATTTCCTGCTCAAAGCATCAGCTACTTTGTTAGCAGTCCCTAAAATGTGTTTAATTACGAATGTAAAATTCTGCATATATTCTACCCATTTTGCATGTTTCTGATTCAGCTTCTCCTGCTGAGTCACAAACTGTAACGCATGATTATCACTATACAGTACAAACTCTTTCGGGATCATATAGTGCCTCCACTTCTTCAGTGCTTGTATGATAGCATAAAAATCTTTATCATATGTGGAGTACTTCACCTTTGCCTCATCTAGCTTCTCACTGAAATATGCAACAGGCCTATCTTCCTGACTCAGGACCGCTCCTATGGCATATCCGCTTGCATCACACTTCACCTGAAATGTCTTCTGGAAATCTGGCAACACCAACACTGGTTGCTCTGTTATCTTCCGCTTCAACATATTGAATCTCTTCTCAGCCTCTGTTGTCCAATGAAAAGATTTATGTCGCTTCTTCACCGTGTCCATCATCACTGCGCTAATTCCACTGAAATTCCTGATGAACTTCCTGTAGAAACTTGCCAAACCATGGAAACTCCTCACCTCAAAAAAAAATTTGGGTGATGACCAATTTTTAATCACGTCCACCTTACTCGGATCAATCTTCAACTCATTCATCGATATGACGAAACCCAAATAAATGAGCTCTGTCTTCATAAATGAAGATTTTTTCATGTTGATCAACAGCTTCTCTTGCTCTAGTTTTCTCATCACAATGGCCAAATGTTTCAAATGTTCAGCCTTAGTCTTGCTAAAGATCAGTATATCATCCAGATATACGACGAAAAAATTTTCAATGAATTCCCTCAGGACTTCATTCATCAGCCTCATGAATGTGCTCGGCGTGTTTGTCAAGCCAAACGGCATGACCAGCCATTCGTACAAACCTTCATTTGTCTTGAATGTTGTCTTGCATTCATCACCCTCTCACATGCGAATCTGATGATATCCTCTCTTTAGATCGATCTTTGAAAAATAATTTGCCCCACTCAAGCAATCCATCAGATCATCCATTCTCGGCAGTGGAAATCTGTACCTGATGGTAATTTTGTTGATCGCTCTAGAGTCAGTGCACATCCTCCAGCCTCCATCTTTCTTCGGACTAAGCACTGTTGGAATAGCACATGGACTCAAACTTTCCCTGACCAATCCTTTATCCAGCAAATCCTGGACCTCATTCTTGACCTCCTCATTCTCTTGCGGCATCAACCTATACACAGCTTTGTTCGGTAAACTCGCTCCTGGGATGAGTTCTATGTGGTGACTCACACTTCTCATTGGTGGCAACGAATGAGGTAGTTCGTCCACTATGATATCAGCGAACTCTTCTAGCAGTTCCTGAATCTCTTCTGGTAAGTCATCCACTCTTGTGCTAGTCAAAATAATCCTCGGCTTTCTGACAACAAAGAATTGTGGATCTTCTTTCTTCTCCATCTCCGTGAGAAGTTCCTTCCCACTCATGAGAAGTATTGTGTTTCTCACTTCCGGTTTTACCTCCTTATCCTTTATCGGAAGTAATCTATGGGTCCTCCCATTTTTTTCCAGGGTATATGTGTTCATTCTCCCATCATGAACCACATTTCTGTCGTATTGCCATGGTCTACCCAGCAATAAATGACATACATCCATGGGAATAACATCACACAGTATTTTATCATTATATCCCCCTATCTTGAATTCAACTAAACATTGTTTAGTGACACTCACCTAATGTCCCTTATGTAGCCATGATACTTTATATGGACTCGGGTGATCAACTGTCTCCAGCTCTAATTTCTCCACCATCTCGGTTGAAACGAGATTGTCTGTGCTTCCGTTGTCCACAATGACCTTGCACTTCCTGTCCTTGGTTTTGCATGCAGTTCTGAACAGTCTGGTCCTTTGGACTAAGTTTTCCACCTCCTTCTTGGGTGTCAAAAGGACTTTATGCATTCCAAGTGATCTTCCACCTTCGGCATCCTCATTTATCTCAGCATCACGCTTCTGAGCTTCAGTGATGTGAGCTTCTCCTCTGTCCTTCTTTCTGTCTGGACAATCAATGGCTTTATGTCCATCCCTTCCACATGTGTAGCATGTGATGATTCCACCTCGGCCTCTTCCCCTACCTCTGGTACGAGGAAAAGTGTTTGCGTCAGCATAACCGCCACCCTGCTCTGTATGTTGTCTCCTCGGCTCAGCATATTGTTTTCCCTGCTGTGAGGTTCCACCTCTCTCAATCTTACCCTGAGGTTTCTTCCATTCCTCCTTGGGATTCTGATATTTCTCTTGGGAAAATGTCTTGCCTCTAGGCTGACTTCTGCCTCTCCCTCACTGTCCCTGCTTACGGCTCAGCTTCTCCTCGGCTTTCAGAGCCATCTGGTAAGCATCCTCCACCGTTCGGATGGTTGCCAAACTTAATTCATCCTGAATTTCATACCTCAGACCATTCAGGTATCTAGCAACCTTTTCATCATCGCTCTCCCAATGACCTTCTCTGATGTTGAGCTTGTAAAACTCTTCAGTGTATTCCTTCACCGTCATCAACTTCTGTCTCAGGTTCTGCATCCTCCTGAACAGATTAATTTGGTAGTCCCTTGGGATGAATTTGGCCTTCATCTTTGCAATCATTCAATCCCAGTTTTTAATCTTTGGTTTGCCTTTGGAATGTCTATCTTCCTGTAGCTCATCCCACCACAATGTTGCATGTCCTTTCAGTTTAGTGACAGCGTGCCTTACCTTTTTATCCTCTTCGATATATTCATAATTGAAGTAGGTGTCAAGAGCCCTGATCCAATCTAACAGCTCTTCTGCATCCAAGCTTCCTTCATAAACTGGAATGTCCATTTTTGTCTTTGAACTCATCCGGGTGATAGATTTTATCAATCGCTCATTGGCTGCATCTTCAGTTCCAACTTCTCCTGGTGGTTCAGCTTCAACCTCATTATCAGAATCACTAAGATCCCCTGCACCAGCTGTGCGTCTCTGAGTTGTTTCCATCTCTTCGAGTCTCGCTCTGAGATCTCGTATCTGTCTTTCCTTCTCTGGATTCCCTACTGGCCTACCTCTTCTTCTCACCTCCCGATCCTCCAGGTCAGGTGATTGTCTCTCCCTTCTGGGCGGCATGGTGAATTTTCTCCTCTCTCTGTTCGCAGAAACAAAGAGTTAGGCTCTGATACCACTTGGTGCAGACGTCACCCCGGGCACGTCCGTGATCACCAAGACCTTCTCTGACCTCGGCCCGAAGAGAGTTAATGCTCCTCTAGTTCCCTGTCGGGAATTCTTTACCCACAACAACTCTCCACTGATCTCCCTTGCCAATCGAGAAATCGGAATTCGTGATTTCACGAATTTTGTAGTCATGTGTCGTATTCCTTACGATTCCCCGAATCCCGATATGGGTCAATCGCTGACTTTCTCCCCCCCCCTTTCTGTCGGGGCTTCCTATATCGGGAAATCGTTGCTTGCGATGTCAACAATTTGAATTCCAGAACTCTGAACCCCGATGGGCCGATCTCCCGACACACGTGTGGATTTGACCTCTCCACCTTCTGCACTTCTATCGGAAATTCAGAATTCGCGAGATCGCGAGTCCTGATTTCGATGGACTTGGCACTTACGTTTCCCCGATTCCCGGTATGATGCCACCTGTACTCCACCATCACCTGTGGTCCCACACTACCACGTCACCATCGGGATATCGTGAATCGCAAATCCAACAGGCAAGTATTCTCTGTCGTTGAGAGCCCCGATTCTCTGATCCTCGACTCCTCGGGATCTTCTGGCACGCGTCTCACACGATCGATGGTTCTGGGCCTATCGGGATATCGCCTCTCGCCGTATCGCGATATTTTCTACCCCAGCTTGGGTCTTCAACTCACGATTACCCGATACGCGAGGTTACGTGCAGCTCCAACGGCTCCCTTTGTCTCGGATCAACGGTTTTGTTCGCGTCGGAAATTCGCTAATCGCGATTTCAACAGGCCACAAACTCCTGTCTGCGCAAACCCCGATGAACCGAATCCTGATGGCTCTTGGCTCCTCCTTGACGCACTTAGGATTAACCTGTGTGCATCTCCTCAAGATCTAACAGCTGGCAGGATTTCGCAAGACTCCTCTACGAATCCTGGTCGTTGATTCCTCCTCTTCAAGGACTCCTCCGGATCTAAAGCTCCTTCCTGCCTGATCCTTCTTCGAACCACCTTATGGGTTCTCCTCGGAGGTATCACGAAGGAACTAACCCTCCTCAGCTTGTCAACTCTGATTCCTTCAGAGACTTTACACGCTCTTCGTGTTCGACCTTCAACAACTTCCAAAGTGTTGAGTTTTTCAGACTCTGTGCCCCTCCGACAACAGTACTCTCTGCCTTCTTTTGCTCAGATTAACAAATGAGAATTTTAATTCCGCCCACACGCTCTTCGCACGGCTTCCACAATGACCCTATAATTTTCTGGGAGAATGAGAATAAGTGTTTAACTATCGAGCCTCATCAACGCACTCTTGCGAATGAATTCAACTGCACTCTATGCAGGAATCTCCTGGCTCAGACAGAGAAACAATTGAAACTTATCCTCTTCTCTCTATCTCAGACTTCAGGTTGAAACCCTGGAATCGCATACACAGCATATTCAAAGAAAACACATGACCAGAAAGCAAACATTCATGAGCACATGAACAAGATACACAGAGAACAACATCAGCCATGAATTTGAATCAAAGACTCTCTTATATTCATTCAAAACTGTACATGGGTGTTCTTTATACAATTCTTTGCTTGCACTTTCCTCTTCCTGGATGCTGGCTAATGTTACAATGATACAACGAGGGTTTCTATATCCGTTTTCCCTCTCAAACTCTAAAACTGTCCAATCTGGAAATAAAAATCCTATCTACCTGCATTAAATCTATTAAATGCCTCATCTACCTAAGGACGAGAGCTTAAAGGCTCAAGGTCCCCTATAATATACAAAGGCGCTTTCCATAAATGGATTCATTTACACATTGACGCATCATCTTAAAGGAAATTTCAAAAATATTCGACTGGCCTTGTCCAGTTGTTCGTTGTCTTTCATGCTGGCTCGCTTGTCTTGGGCGACGCTTCCTTGATGAGTCGGCGATGCTCCTGCATCAGGTACTTATGTTCTCCTTCCTCCTCATTCATTAGTTTGTATAGATTTGAAAGGAATTCAGTGTCCACGTTAAGCACTTTTTGTCTTAGAGTTTAGGGTCTAGCTCTTTGAGGCAATCTACCTGTCCGTAGGGAGATTTTCCTACAACAGAAACTGGCGACTCCGTTGGGGAAGAATCGAAACTTTCTTAGTTTTGTTTTTTCCTCATAGACCTTGCCTTGCACTTTGATTGTTTTCAGATCTTATTCACTCCATTTATCTGATTGCACTTGTTGATTGACTCTTTATCCCATCACACTCAACTTGTTTGTCAAATTTTGACTGAAATTTAAGGTTTTTTGGACATTTATGTGAGTTTTTGGGCACCAGCGCTCCCTGCCTTGTTAGTAGGGCACCAGCGCTCCTTTAGAGTGTTGGAAAGAGCTTTATAATGCCCTGGTGTCCCTTACACCAGAGCGCCAGCCCCTTTTTTCACAAAATCCCTTCAAAAAATTTGCATTTTTTAGGTTAAAAACCCTATTTCTTACTTGCTGAGATGCTTTGAGATTCAATGCTTCTTCCCTTGACCTCTGACATCCTTCATATTGAGAAGTAAACAAATTTCTTCTCATATTTTATGCCCTTCTTCATTATTTTTGAGTTTTTGTTGTTGAGAGCTTGAAATCGATCCTCTGCTTTCTTCTCTCCTATCTGACTAAGCGGGAACTCTGGTGAAGGACTTTAGAAGTCTGTAACACTTCTCATTTGGTTCTTTGAGGTCATCTAATCCAATCTCTTTCTCCTTCATTTTGCGTTTTTGGTTTTCTTTCTCTTGTTTGATCGCGAAAAAAGGGTGTGTTGTTTGTGCGAAATCTGCATATTCTTGTTTGAATCTCCTTGATCTGAAAGGGTAGTTGGCAGGACAAGTTTTGCACTGAATTGATCATCATTCGCATGAAAACGAAAAAAGTACATCTTAATGATTAGTTTGCATATTAGTTTTCATTTCTGAAATGTTGTAGCATCATATTGGATTTGATTGAGAACAAAATTGATTGAGGGAATTCCTTATCAAGTGTTTGATAGTGAAAATGACTCTTCCTCTTTCCCTTAAATAGGTATTCATTGAAAAGAAACGATTGCTTATCATATTTCATGCATATTTTTGGGAATTGAGTCATCATTCCATCAGTTTCACTTTCGTACACCCTATGAGTAAACAACAGCCATTAAAATCAACGCTTAACTAAAATTTATCAGACTTTTTACATCTTTGTTAGCAAACCTACATTAGTTTAAGGTGTAGGGATTTGGAATCAGTTGAAAGGATAACTTTCCAAAGCTATCGAACAAACTTAGTATCTTGCAGAAAGGAGAGTCAAATCCAATTGTCGTATTAGTCTACCTGGGATCCCCCTCTCACACAGGGGTTACGCACGAGGTCGCATTCGGGTGAGTTACGGAGATTATCCCTCCGTGGCCCAACTGTTTGTAGTGGTCGGATCGTATATTGGGGGTCACTGGAAGGTATACCCATAATGTTGAGTGGAAGCCTTTCAAGTTGATTTTGGACTCGTTATCCTGCCCATACGTTCCGACTGGACTGTCGACTGTATCCGCCCAGGGGCTGACTACGAGTTGGTGAACTTAGTAGCCACAATCTTTAGGGTCTCACACAAGGTGACAGTGAAGGGAAGTCTCACTGTACCTGGAACATACGTTGGTCAAACTCACTCGGGCTCCTTGGAGGGTAAATCCACAATTACTGCATGGAATCTTGCACCAAGGCGTAAGTTCGTTAAGCAGGTCACCAACGTAACTGATCCACCCGCTCTATCCCCGCCCCTTCCTATTTTGATCTCGCGACGTTGGATTTCATCACCAACTAGTGGTTTCATCATAGGAAGGTCTGTTTGATTCATTGCTTCTCAGATTCATAGCGTGTGTTGTTTGTTTTACTTAGTGGACCTTAGGTCGAGTCAATGTTAATGGCATCGAATCTTGGGAGTACCAATGGAGGAACCCCTTCTCCTGGGGAACCTTATTCTTTTCCTTCATTTGGAAACTTTGGTCCTCCATATGTTGCCACACTGAGTCTTCCAAGACTCACTATTGGATTACCAGTCTGGTTGTTCCCCACTCCGGTGATCCAGAATCCTCCCAATGTTTCAGTTGCACCTAATACTTTGGATGTCAATACACCACCCACACATCAACCTTATGTCGAATTTTCGCCTTCTTTGTCCATCAAGTCTCCTTCCATTTCTCCTTCTTCGCCTAGTGAAAGCTCTAAAGAAAGTAGCCAGGTTGATCAGAAGAAGAAGACCCAAAAAGGACAAAGGCCCCAACAACATCAGATGTTGGCTCTAAGAAACCAGTTACTGTTAATAGTACTGGGAGTGTTGATGAGGTCAATGACGCAGTGAGTTCAATCGCGACCACGCCCGACCACCTCGTCGTGCTCTCCTGCTCACAGGATCGTTCAAAAATCCATTTTCACTGAGCTGAAGCGGCTCCTTGGATTCCCTCGGGAATCACTGTGAAAATCTGACCCACAGGTCTTCTCTTTCCCTGTCTCAGCCTCCGCACCAGACCGTGAACAAATCCCCACAGGAATCTGAATATCGGGCTTCGGGGTTTCATTCCTCCCGATGTCGAGAGTATCTACTCTTTCCAACTCCCGATCGTCGATACGACCCTTTTCACATTAGCCCTCCTGGCTATACTATGGCCCTATGTGACCACCTACCGTATGACCGCAGTCATATACCTTTTTGGGGTTCGGTCCTATCGATGATGAAATGCGTATGTCCATAGGACTCGCGATATGTCGATCCCCGATGCATCGATCCTCCATGCGCTATCCCTCCTGGATCAGCTTCTGATCCACACGATCACAACTCCACAAGACCGCAGCCTTTTCTCATATCGGGGTTTTGGTCTTCACGTTTCCAGAAAGCGTAAATCCGTTGCCTCTGAAATCCCCGATCCTCCGAATCACCGATGTGCTAGCCCCTCACGGCTATGCCAAGGTCCATGTGACCACCAACCATATGACCGCAGCCATATACTCCGTTGTCGGGATTTCGGGCTTTCCGATGCCAAAACGTTTATGTCCACGGGACTCGCGATATGCCGAATCCCGATGTAATATGCCACCTGTCCTCCACCGACTCCTATGGCCCCCACACTGTCCCTTTAATCTGTCCGGAAATCATGTTTCGCGATATCGCGACTCCAATTTCAAATGTTCACGGGACTCGTGAAACTCTGAATCCCGATTCTCCGATGAATGACCTCCGGTCGAGCTTTCCCCGGTGGTGCTCGATCGTCGCCACGCGTCCCCACAAATGGACGGTCCTGATCCAATATCGTTCTTTCGTGACTTCTGACGCTCCGGAAGTCTTGCCTTCCCAACCTCCGATATGCTGATGGGCTCCCGATATCGCCCACGTGTCCCAACTGACGGACGGCTGCGATCTCATTCACTATTTCGGGACTTGGATTGTCCCGATCTGCACGACCTCGAGAATCCTGATTTCCAGAGTGTCGATATCCCGATGGCTCCACCTCTTGTCGAGATTTCTCCTCCCATTCACGAGGACTTAACTCCCTCGCAACTTCTATATATCCAATGGTTGTCGGGTATCTGATCCAGATCTGACGGCTCAGATCAATTCTCTTGTGTGCGCGCTCTCTAGACATGAAATCAACGGTCCAGATCTTCTTTCTCCTCTACGTACTCCCGAACCTTGAGCTTCGTCGCGCGCCTGAAAGCACTAACTCCTCCTGCGCTTTCTTTCTTCGAGTCCTCAAAGGATTCTTCAACTCCTATGCTCCTGTAGAGTCTTCACATGCACACGCTGGTGCTTTCTCTTCTGAGCTTTTGCAAGCACTCAGACCCCTAAGGGGTTTTATCCTTCTTCTTTCTCCCTCAGATGGAGAATGTAATGCCCTCCTGGATATCCTTCTCAAGAAACCCTTTTGCTGAGTCTTTCAGGGTGTTCAGCAATCCTATGAAGGTCCCTCAGTGGACTCTTCTTTCAACTCCAGAACTCAAAGAGTTATTTTCTTCTTGTGCCTATCTACACACAGTCTCAATGCCCACCTGGCATAGTTTCCCTTTCACAGAACATTCAGCAGTTATGTTCCCTCCTGTGCACTCCTTGCACCTTCTCGATGCCCACCTGGCAGAGCTCTATAGAACCCTCAGTGATTCTGTTTTCTTCTTCAAACTCTCAGCAGAGTTCTTCCTCAACGCACCTCATGCTCACGCTCAATGCCCACTTGGCAGAGCTTCTACAGAATCCTCAGTGATTCTGTGTACAACTGTGTCTCAGCTACATAGCCTTACCTCCAAGGTGTTCAGCAACCTTGAGGTCTTTTTTTCCTGAGTTGTTGATTCTCAGTTTCTGTGTCGTAGCACGTCTCTGTCTGACACCGCAGAGTTCAGAAGTGCATCATCCATGCACGG
>SNQJ01S0184153.1:0-10137 GCA_010110895.2 Picea sitchensis | reverse complement strand
GCTTGTGATTGTGTAAGAGGGAAATCTATCATGCTCTAGCCTTCCCCCATGGTGGAATGATGTTGTTCGAGATGCACTTGTGCTTGTGCAAGAGGGAAATCTATCATAGACTAGATTTCCCCCATGGTGGAATGATGTTGTTCGATATGCACTTGTGATTTTGCAAGAGGGAAAGATACCATGTGCTATATTTCCTTCATGGTGGAATGATGTTGTTCGAGATACACTTGTGCTTGTTCAAGAGGGAAAGATAGCATGCACTAGCTTTCCTCCATGGTGGAATGATGTTGTTTGGGATGAGCATGTGCTTGTGTAGGAGGGAATGCTAGCACACACTAGCTTTCCTCCACAGTGGAATGATGTTGTCTAAAATGTGCTTGTGCTTGTGAAAGAAGGAAAGATAACACACACTAGCTTTCCTCCACAGTGGAATGATGTCTGAAATGTGTTTCTTCTTGAGAAAGAAGGAAAGTTAGCATGCACTAGTGTTCCTCCACAATGGAATTATGTTGTTTGAAATGTGATTCTTCTTGTGCAAGAAAGAAATATAGCATGCTCTAGAATTCCTCTAGAGTGAAATGATGTTGTTCAAAATGTGCTTCTGCTTGTGCAAGAAGGAAAACTAGCACACGCAAGCTTTCCTCTATAGTGGAATGATGTTGTTCAAAATGTGCTTGTGCTTGTGCAAGAAATAAATCTAGCATGCGCTATATTTTATCCACAATGGAATGTTGTTATTTGAAATGGATTTGTGCTTGTGCAAGAAGGAAACCTAACATGTAGTAGCTTTCCTCCATAATGTAATGTTGTTCGAAATGATTTTGTGTTTGTGCAAGAAAGAAAACTAGCACTCTCTAGATTTCTTCCACAATGGAATGTTGTTGTTCGAAATTCACTTGTTCTTGTGCAAGAAGGAAAACTAGCACGCATTAGCTTTCCTCCACAATGGAATGTTGTTTTTGAAATATGCTTGTTCATGTGTAAGAAGGAAATCTAGCTTGCACTAGCTTTCCACTGTGGAGGAAATCTAGCATGCGCTAGCTTTCCTCCACTGTGGAATGATGTTGTTTGTAATGTGCTTGTGTTTGTGCAAGAAGGAAAGATAGCACATGCTAGATTTACTCCACATTGGAATGATGTTGTTCAAAATGTGCTTGTGCTTGTGCAAGAAGGAAAGATAGAATGCACTAGATTTCTTCCACAGTAGAATGATGTTGAAAGATATCATGTGTTAACTTTCCTCCAAATTGGAATGATGTTGTTAAAAATTCTCTTGTTCTTGTGCAAAAAGGAAAGCTAGCACACACTAGCTTTCCTCGACAGTGGAAAGATGTTGTTTGAAATGTGATTGTGCTTGTGCAAGATGGAAATCTAGCACGCTAACTTTCCTACACAGTGGAATGATGTTCAAAATGCACTTGTGCTTGTGCAATATGGAAAACTAGCATGAGATAGATTACCTCCATAGTGGAATGATGTTGTTTGAAATGTGCTTGTGCTTGTGCAAGATGGAAAGCTATCATGTGTTAGATTTCCTCCGCAATGGAATTATGTTTCTCGAAATGCACTTGCGCTTATGCATGAAGGAAGATAACATGCACTAGATTTCCTCCATAGTAGAATGTTGTTATTTGAAATGTGCTTGTACTTGTGCAAGAAGGAAAGCTAACATGTGTTAGCTTCCCTCTACAGTGGCATGTTGTTTTCCAAAATGTGCTTGTGCTTGTGCAAGAAGGAAATATAACTTGTGCTAGCTTTCCCCTGCAATGGAATGTTGTTGGTTGAAATGTGTTTGTGCATGTGAAAGAAGGAAAGATGGCATGCACTAGCTTCTCCCCTTAGTGGAATGATGTTGTTTGAAACACGTTTGTGTTTGTGCAAGAAAGAAAACTAGCATGTGTTAGATTTCCACTACAATGGAATGATATTGTTCGAAATGTTCTTGTGATTGTGCAAGAAGGAAAGCTAGCACACACTAGATTCCCCCCACAATAGAATGATTTTGTTCAAAATGCGTTTGTGCAAGAAGGAAAACTAGCACGCATTGGCTTTCCCCCACAATAGAATGATGTTGTTTGAAATGCACTTATGCTTGTGCAAGAAGGAAAACTAGTACGCGCTAAATTTACCCTACAGTGGAATGATGTTATTCGAAATGCACTTCTAATTTTGTAAGGAAGAAAACTAGAACGCACTAGCTTTCCTCCATAGTGGAATGGTGTTATTTGAAATGAGGTTTTGCTTGTGCAAGAAGGAAAATTATCACGTGTTATATTTCTTTCACAATGGAATGATGTTCGAAATGCACTTGTGCTTGTGCAAAAAGGAAAGCTAGCATGCACTATCTCTCCTCCATAGTGGAATGATGTTGTTCTAAATGCGTATGTGCTTGTGCAAGAAGGAAATATACCATGCACTAGATTTTCTATACAATGGAATGATGTTGTTCGAAATGCACTTGTGCTTGTGTAAGTAGGAAAGCTAACACGTGCTAGCTTTCCTCCATAGTGGAATGATGTTGTTTGAAATTCTCTTGTGATTGTGCAAGAAGGAAATTTATATACCCTAGTATGAATTCAAAAGGTTGGATTGGATTGCAGTTCTTTTTGCAAGTTAATATCTAACATTTAAACACTACCTAAGTCTTGACATGATGAAAAACATTTGTGGTAATTTCGAGTTTTGATTGATGGGATAATAAGTTTATTTGCATCATAATAAACTATTTGGAGACATTTGTGCATCCACGTGAATTAACCTATCTTTGTAATGGTGACACAATGGTTTCATGACTTGAAAGACATGGTTGATTGGCATTCCAATGTTGAGCTAAAAAAGAGAGCTATCTTAACCTTACACTTGAACCATGCAACACAAGTTTATTGTTTGGCTTTGTGAATTTTATAGATGTTCAATAATAGTATTATCTTTGAAAAATATTTATTGGGCATTTGATAGAGTTGCATGGATGCAACAAAATAAAGTCATTGAAGTTTTGTTCGGAATTATGTTTAGATGTTGTATAAGTTTATGATCTCTTAAATGTTGTAAAAAAGTCACATAATCTTAGTTCTTAATGCTTAATGCTTGTAGAAGCATAGACAACGTCTAATAATTTAAATTTTTTTAGAGAAGCCTAGATCTTGTATTAATTGCCATTTTGTTAGTTCTATATGTTAAATTTGTCTAAAAAAGTGATGCATTAGTTGTTGGCATGTATCATAGAGTGTTCAAGGGATAACCTAGAAAATGAAAATCATGCTTTGGTTGCATGTTGTAAAATGGTTGGGCAATCCTTTCAACTTTTTTGTTTAGTAATTTGGTCTTTGAGTCCTAGAGTAGTTTGCAAATGCTCACTGTATGGTCAGGTGAGTCTAGTAGAAAATGATTTATTTTGGTTAGGTGTTGAGATGTAATTGTATGATTAAAACCAACTGAATTATATAACCTCAAATTTTAAATGATTGGCTATCTCATTGTCATACATTGAAAAATTAAAAAAGTGAAGTTGTGTTGATTTTGGATCTCGAGGGACAATTATAAGGGTTTGCCACCTTTTAATTTAACACAATGCCTTTGGTTCTAGTTGTCTCATTGAGTGCTTAGAATAAGACTTGAAGAATAGTATTATTATTCCATTGTATGCAATATCAATGCTTAGTTGGTCCCTCCTACTATGCCTTTTAAGTGTTGAATGTTGGGTTTCAAGATGAGTTTCAAGCTCGTATTGGCTTTGGAACAAGCTAACTTAGATCCACAATTATGAAAGAAGAAATATATTCAAATCTGATGTTGTTGTGGGCTCAACATTTTTTTTTTGTCATAGATGGAAAGCTAGTAGTTGCTAACTTTCCTTTAGGAACAAGAACAAGTATGTGCCATTTCTCATGGTTACTTTGTCTTCACATGCCCTTTTATCACAAGCCCATGTAGCGATATGAATGCTTTTTCCTAGCCCTACTTCTTATTCCCATGCATGATGAGCCATGCTTGTTGGTCTCTAGACAAAGCAAGGAGGTGATTTCACCCCAACCAAGGTTAGTGTTCTGATGTTTTCACCAACAATGCACTTATGCTTGTGCTAGATGGAAAGTTAGTGGTTGCTATATTTCTTTCTATCACAATAACAAGGATGAAATCAATGCTTCGGGGTGCCTGAGTCCTAAAAATCACCATGGTTAGTATCCTACCTTTTTATGTGCCCTTTTATTGGCTCTGTAACATGATAAGAAGATCCACAATGATGCAATAATAAGTGTCTTTAAATATAATATTGTTGATGGCTTTGCACTTGTGCTTTTACTATAAGGAAAGAAAGCAGTCACTGGATTTCATTCTGGCACAACCACAAGGCTTTGAGATAGCGATAATAGTGGTATTTTTATCCAATTTTGGATTTTATCAATTGTAGGGTGTTATTTCAAAGTGTGTATTCACAATGTACCTAAAATGGATTCAACTGGGATCAAGGCTCTCTCACTCAAAGTTGATGCAATCAATTCCCTAAGGGTGCTTTTGTTCTAACAATCATCATGATTAGTGTTATGGATTTATGTGTGCCCATTTATTATCTATGGAACAAGCTAATAAGATCCAAGATTATGAAACAAGAAATGTATTCAAATGTGATGTTGTTGTGGGCTCTACAGTTATTCTTATCATAGATGGAAAGCCAATGGTTGCTAGTTTTCCTACAAGAAAAAGCATAAGTATGTAATCATTGCTCAAGGTTTTCCTTTTTCCTCACATGCCCTTCTAGCACAAGCTCATGTAGCAGTATGAACAACAACTCCAATTAAATTTTTATGTTACAATACAATTTAATGGGCCCCCCTTACTAAAATTCTACATGAATTTTGAAGAGTATGAGTAGTTCATCAAATTTGGGTAATCTTGTGAGGTGTACAAAGAAATAAATCCATTCATGTACCTCCTTGGCCTCTCAACAATTTGGTATTTAACCCTCATTTGCATGAAAAACATCCTTTATTTTTCTATATCTCTTCATATTTCAACATGTTGTTTAATTTTAGATTCCCCTTAAATCTTGTTTTTAACTCAGGTCTTGCGAAGGGAGTCTTAATATTCTATTAGGGACCTAACCTCCCTAACCCCTCACATAGATAGAATAATATATTTTCCATGTAATAAAGGTGGACATTAGTTAATAAGGTCTATTTAATAAATCTGAACAAGTCAATGTAAGAAGACCTAATATAATCTTCCGCTTCTAGAAAGATCTTCCTCTAGAATGTTCTTTAGAAGATAGAATTAGTATAAATAGGAGTAGGAGGCATGATAAATTTTTGTCTTGGGATTTATTGTAATAGAGATCTGCTTTGCTAGAGGTTTCCTCCTCAAAGAGGCAAGTGAACATTGCTTTCTTTCAATAAAGGTATCATTGTTGGTATTCCTATTCTCAATATTCTATTGTTCCATTGGTATTTTTTGAATATTTATGTTTATGCATATTACATTATGTTTGGTACCTTACAAGTGGTATTAGATCACTTTCCTTGGTAGGAATTGTGGTTTATTTTTTTTTTCCAGGGTAAAGATGTGTACTATCGATGTATTTAAAGCACAAAGAACTGTCATTCAATGGGTAAAACTATGGTGGGGAAGAATACACACATGAAATACATATGGTTTCATGGGGTTTCATAGAAACCAAAGTTTCACCTTGTTGGAAACCTATGTAACCCCTGCTGGTACCCCTCAAGTAGTACCGCATCAAACATAATCTGTACACGACCATCACCCCCACATATTGATAGGTATATAGGGAGTCCTCTAGGTCTTTTGAAACCAACCCTAGATCAATTGATTAACCGCCTGAATGCTATATTGCCACCGAGAACAACACTCAGGAAGATACTCTCTAGTACCCGGGTAATCGAGTAGTACAACTAAGGGTACTTTCAAGCCTCCTTAGTTAGTGCCTTGAGATATTGGGCCAAGTACTATTGTTTGACACCACACATATATTAGAGAGATATAGCACAGGGACAACCCTTGTCCCTAGGCACCCTAAAAACCGTAACTCGGGGGGAACATACCAGACAAGGAACAAAAATGATATTTTGGCAGTGCAACCTTGCCTCCTACATTTTGGTTGTGAAATTACTACACATTTTTTCCTGTTAAGAATTTGGGCATTTCGACACTAGGTTGGAGTATAACTCCACAGGAGTAAAAAAATTAAAAAATGGGTCTTGCCTGCCCCCTTATTTGCGACCTATCCCATTTGATTCCCCTTTTTTCCCTGATCATTGTGATACCTATCATTTTTAGGCCTTTTTGTTTTTTACACTGTGGACCCATACCCTTCTCAACACCCTTATTTCCAACTTATCCCATTGGATTCCTCTCATTTTCATGATCGTAGTCATATATATCACTTATTTTATTTTTTGGACCCACCCCTCTCCTAATGGATCCCACTCACCAAGAATAAATCGATCAAACATTGAATAATGAAATTACTGCCATTCGTGCCAAAAGGAATAATGACATGACTTCCATGTATGCAAAAGTGGACCTCATCTAGGACCAAATCAATAGAAAAATGGATGAAATCCATTTCACCCTCAAACAATTCATGACTCAATCCCAGGGTCCTTCCTCCTCTGGCCCAAAGCCCCAAGTCAAAGGTGTTTACTCTTCAAACCTATGAACTTTCATTCCCTACATGGCATTACTGATGACTTGAAAAATGTTCCTTACAATGTTCTCTATTTGGATCTGGAATGACGAAAATAGTGGAAATGGTGTCGAAATGCATGCCAAGGGTATGTTGCTTGGACATAGATTATTGCTAAGATGTATAAATTCTTTGACACATAAACCTACCATTTAGACCACTTGACCAAATTGAAACAGTCTGGAATAGTGGAAGATTTTATCATTTCCTTTGAGAACTTGTCTTTCCGCACATAGTGTATGATAGATGCCTTCTTCTGGGAATGCTTTATCAATGGACTCAAGGATGAAATCTGAGCTCAACTCCTCATGGCTTGCCCCCAGACTTGGTTGGAAGCAACTAAATGTACCAAGGAGGCACAATAGGTCATCTTTACCTAGAAAAATAAACCTGCTTTTATTCCCTATCCTAGACCCCCTAATCCTGCCCCTAAGGCCACTCCTCTCAAGGTCCAAAATTTAATATGGGCGGAAATGGTTGAACACCAACTCAAGGTTCTTTGTTATTGTGATGATAAATACTTTCTTGGGCACAAGTGTAAAGAACATAAAAATTTTATGTCCATTTCGGAGGATGTTGTCGATGAAGATGCTGAGGTTTCACCTAAGACAATGCTACCCAAGCAGATGATCTTACACCACCCTCTGATCGTCTTGAAGTTGAACCATTAATTTCGCTGAATGCTCTCATTAGTTTTTTTGCTCCCCAAACCCTCAATTTGATTGGTTACATTAAGAACAGGAAAGTCATCATCCTATTTGACAGTGGAAACACTCATAATTTCATTCATCATTGTCTTTCCCAAGAAATCAATTTCCATATCCATGCTGTCAACATTTTTCAAATCATGATTTCCAATGGTGGTTCCATGAAATGTGGGGGGCATTGTGAAAATGTGCGCCTACAAATTGGTCAATATAACTTGAAATATCACATGTTTATTATTAACATGGGTGGTTGTGACATCGTGCTTGGTGCTAAATGGTTATGCACTTTGAGCCCCATAACCATGGATTTTAAGGATTTAACCAAGCAATTTCAACAAGAAGGACAACAATATAAATTCCAAGGCATTACAATAGGCTCACCGAAGATCATGAGTTCCCATCACATGGAAAAGTTACTCAACAAAGTTCATTTTGACATCATTTCCCAACTCCATTCCATTCAAGTAGTTGAGACACCATCTGTGCACCCCCACCTTGAATCTATCCTTTCCCAACATCACATTGTTTTCCAAACTCCCTAGGGCCTTCCCCCCTCCCACGATGACAATGACCATTCCATTCCTTTAATCTTACGTAGTCTTCCTCACAATGTTGCCCTTATCATCATCCCTTTGCTCAAAAAAATGAAATTGAGAAAATTGTCCAAGAATTGCTAGAAGCGAGAGTTATTTGTCCCAGTACCAACCCCTATTCTTTACCTGTACTCATGGTCCTAAAAAAGGAAGGCACTTGGTGCATATATCTTGATTTTTGTGCCCTCACCAAACGTACCATCAAGGACAAATTTTCCATTACTGTCATCGATGACCTTTTGGATGAATTCAATGGGGCTCAATACTTTACCAAACTTGACCTATATTCTGGCTACCATTAGATACATATGAAAGAGGATGTCATTCCCAAGACTGCATTTCTCACTCTTGAGGGCCACTATGAGTTATTGGTCATGCCCTTTGTTCTCTATAATGTCCCCTCCACTTTTCAAAGTTTCATGAATAATGTCTTTTTCCCTTTCCTCCATCACTTTATGTTAGTTTTATTTGATGATATTCTCATCTATAGTAAAACGTGGTCAACCCATCTCAACCATGTGGATCAAGTTCTCCATTTTCTCTCTAAGCACAAACATTTCCTCAAACAGTCTAAATGTTCTTTTGGCATCTTTGAAGTTGAGTACTTGGGTCATATTGTTGGCAAGGATGGTGTAAGGGTGGATCCTAAGAAAATTGAAGCTATGCAGAATTGGACTCGCCCTAAAACTCTTAAAAGTCTGTGTGGTTTCATGTGTTTAACGATTTATTATTGTAAGTTTGTTCAAAATTATGGAAAAATTATGGCTCCCCTAACATATCTCCTTAAAAATAATGCTTTCAGTTGGACTCCAGTAGTTGGCCAATCCTTCCAAGCCTTGAAAGAAGCTATGTGCATTACTCCTGTATTGGCCCTCCCTGACTTCACCAAGAAATTGTTTCTTGAATGTGATGCGTCGGGGAGAGGAATTGGGGCAATCCTCATGCATGATGGACAACCTTTGGCATTCACTAGAAAATAGTTGTCGGAGTGACATTTGTGCCAATCGATCTATGAAAAAGAAATGTTGGCTGTTTTACATGCAATGGATCTATGACACCCTTATCTATTGGGACAACGATTCCAAATTAAAATGGACCATCAAAGCCTCAAATAATTCCTAGAACAATGAGTTTCATCCCCAGAGCAACAAAAATGGGTGACCAAGCTGTTTGGACATAATTTTGAGATCATTTACAAAAAGGGCAAAGAAAATGTGGTGGCTGATGCTCTTTCCATGAAATATGAAGAAGAAGGGTCCCTCTTTTCCCTCTCATTCATTGTCGCCGATTGGATTCTGGATGTTCATCAGGAATGGTTGCAAGACCCAAAATTTCCATCCTAATCCAAAAACTACAACAAGATCCCCAAGTTGCTCCGGGGTACTCTTAGCATAATGAAGAGTTTCACTATAAAGGTCACTTGTATTTAAGAAAAAAACAGGCCCTTAAATCCATGGTGCTATCCAAGTTTCATGCTTCGCCTATAGCATGGCATTCAGGTTTTACCAAAACCTATGAATGGGTCAAACATTCTTTCTTCTGAGACATATGAAACAGGACATCCACACCTTTGTGGTTGAATGTGATACCTGTCAACGCAAGAAGGGAGAGACTGTCAAAACTCCTGTCACACTCCAATCACTCGATTCCACCTACTATTTGGATGGATATTTCTATGGATTTCATTGTTGGCTTACCCAAATTAGGAAATAAGTCAGTCATCAAGGTGGTAGTGGATTGCCTTTCCAAATATGCTCATTTTTTTTCTCTTCAACACTCGTTCACTGCATCCACAATGTCTCAATTTTTTATGGATAATATCTTCAAACTCCATGGAATGCCTCATTCTATTGTTTCTGACCGTGATCCAACTTTTACTAGCACTTTCTAGCAAGAACTATTCAGGATCCAAGGGACCCAATTTCATCTCAGCACAACCTATCATCCCTAGAATGATGGACAAACCGAAGCGGTCAACAAGTGTTTAGAAACATATTTTAGGCATTTTACATCCAATATACAACATCAGTGGGTTCAATGGTTAACCCCTAGCTCAGTGGTGGTACAACACCTCTTACCATACCGCCACTTGCATGATTCCCTTTCAAGAAGTTTATAGAAAAAAGCCACCATC
>SNQJ01S0184152.1:0-18903 GCA_010110895.2 Picea sitchensis | reverse complement strand
CACAATTAAGCATGGGTTCTCTTACTCCACAAAGTGTCTTCCCGTGAGGGCTTTCACCATAAGGGGACCACTTTGGAGTTCATCCATATTTACTTCTTATCAACCATGACAAAAAAATAATGAGTCATATTTACAGCAAACACTATTGGGTCCATTACCCAAACCTTTGTGCTACGGGTCTTTCTTCAAGGGTTGACATCAATGACAACCAACCTTAATCAATACTATGCATGGATTAAAGCTCTGTACCTGGTGAACATACTCTTGATGACAATGTTTCATTCAAATCTTCATGTGCTTTTATCTTATCTTGAATGTAGTTTTTGATTTGTGCAAAGTACATGCCATTTCCATTCAGCTATTGTGTAACTTGTCTTTATTGATATGCAACATGTGAAAACAGCTAATGCTTGGTGAATATTTGTTTTTATCGCAATCTGAAGGAGTAATTGTGTCTTGATACACGTTTAATGTCTTAAAATGATATTTTAAGTATTGAACTTCTTGCAAAAGATTATTCATTCAGTAGTTTGTTGTTTCCCTTTGTTTTCTATTATTTCACTGGTCTGTCATTAGTGTGCCACCAGCTAAGGAGGACCTTCATCCATATCATTTTTCCAACCCAACCTTTCTTTTGTCTTGATAGAATAACCCTCTGACCAACCAAAAACAAATTAAAAGAAACAGTCATTCTAAACTTATAGGTGGCATAGCTTTTCCCTTTAGCAGTCAAGTGCAGACCTTAGGACCAACATCTTATGGCGTTGTTTCCAGGGAACGGAGTAATGAAATATATTTCTCTGGGAGAATGACGATTTATCATATCTAACCTTTGATGGTAAACAAAGATCAGACATAGACAGACTGCCATCTTTCACTTGGCGACTTCACTGAATAAAATTTAAAGAAGAAATATCGACACCCAAAAAGGGATTCAACAGACCCAAATCTGAAAATAGCAAATCCAAGAAGGCTCATTCTAACCCTGAGAATAACACAATAGTTTCTGAGCCAGATATGCAACTAATAAAATCCATTGTAGCTCAAAGATATACTCCCCCCCTCAAGGGTAAAGTTGCACACAAAGAGCCTACGTCTAATCATAATCACAAGCAGCTTGAATTTGATAGCCCTGAGAATTATAATTCCAAAGGGGATTGGACATATTCAACTCCTGATTCCACTTGAGTATCTAGTCCTGCATCCACCCCTGTATCTCCCATAAATTTGTAGATCCCTATTATTCAAACCATGGTTGTTAACAGGATGGATGTCATAATTGCTGCCAGATATGCATTGTTGGGATTTGGGTACCTTAGGAAGTGGTCCCCATGTGCTTATGAGTCTCTAAGCACAAAGGGGGAAGACTATTACCCTTGTACTTTACTTTATGATTCTAAATTCACTTTGACTTAGGAGATTTAAGTCAAAAGTGAAATATGTCACTTAAGCATTAAAGTGACATTTAATTCACAATGTGGGTGAATTAATAGACATAAAGAAACTAAGGAAAGTGGGTTTCCTTAGTGATATTTTTGAATGAGATCTCACTCATTGATTAGACTTGGCTAGATTGTATCTAGGACATTGATCTATTAGGGCTTAGCCAAAGGAGGGTAAAGTGTATTATTGAGATTCATTCTTCACTTGTGAGTTTTGGAGAAGAGGAGATGGCGCATTTCTCAAGGAGGGAGAGGGAACACTTGATGAGGGTTTGAGAGAAACCCTTGATATCTTGAGAAGGAATATCTTACTACTTCGAGCTTGCATGGAGAGCATATCCATGGAGTTTTTGTTTCCATTTCTTGTATGGACCATGTTATATGGAGGAGGGGCGCAACTACTAAAGGAGGCACATTTGTTTCCTTCATTTTCTCACCAGGAGAGGAAGACTTGGAGCCTTGAGATGAGGTTAGTTGCATAGGGATAGGAGAGCTAGGGTGCATGCTTCTATGGAGAGAGGAATCCAGCTTATGGATTTCTTATTTTATGTTGATCTTATTTGCTAGGAGGAGGGTGCCCCAGTGGAGTGGATTGACAGCTACCTGGTAGTGGATTCACTTGGAGGAAGTCAGTTCTAACAATTTTAGTGGAGAGGAAGCACAGGAGATCACATTTTTGTGGAGGGATTTCTTCATTGGGTCAAAGAGGAGCTAGAGCACCTCACTTCAGTGCAGAGAGCAGCAAAGGGAGAGGGCACACCTAAGTTTGGGCACATCTCTTTCTGGATCTTGTGGAAAGGCTTGCGAGGAGCTTGCTATGTATACATGTTCCATTGTATTGTATTACCTGTTGTATCTCTTGCTTTGATAATCATTATATAGAGATATATCCCAAACTGGTTTTCCCCAAGGGGTTTATCCAGGGTCATGTTGACCAAAAATACCTTTGTCAAATTTATGCATGCTTAGAAGTGTAGATCGGAATTTTAAATTTAAATATCTAGAGGTAGTGTTATGTGTTTTAAGTTATATTGCATGTGCTAACATTGAGATAAGAAAACACTTGCAAGGGCACCTTAAAAGAGCACTAAACCTTCAAAACATTGAGCAGAAACTGGGATGATTGTTTGTTGTCCTAAAACAACAAAAGAAGACAGCCATACAGTTGAAACTTAGAGACATACTAAGGTCAAGGATAGACCTTAGGTGGAAACCTCATAGGACCTCAAAAAATCTACACGCACTCCTAGTACTGCCTGTAGGTTTACATGCACTCCCAGCCATAGATTACATGAATTATTTACCAAGATATAATGGGGAAGGTGAAGTAACTATTGAGGAACATCTGGTAGCCTTGTATAGCTTTGTAGATAACTTTAACATTGATAATGTTCATTTATGGATGAGGTTGTGTGTACAGAGTTGGGATGGGGAAGTCATAAAATGATTCAGGGGTCTTCCTCCAGCTTCCATTGCAGATATTGAGGCATTAGATGAAGCTTTCATAAAATAGTGAGGAGATAGGAGAGATTACCTCTACTATCTCCCTGAATTTGGGGCTCTAAAGAGAAATAATGGTGAATCTATTTCAGACTTCACCAAGATATTTAATAAAATGTATGGTAGAATCCTAGATGAAATTAAACCAACTGAAGCCTCTGCCAAGATCACTTATGCCAGAGTTCTCCCTCCTCCTGAGAGAGAGAAGATCAGCCACACTATTTTCCATGCAGGAAGTAGCCATTGAAGTTTAATCTAATATTTTGGCATCAGACAAACTAAAGACTAGATCTGATAAAGATAAGAAGCAACAAAGAGAGGATTCCCTTGCCTCCTCTAACTTGGCCACATCTGATCCAAAACTTGATGAAATTACCAAAAATTTGAAGGATC
Organism: Picea sitchensis; assembly: GCA_010110895.2. NCBI lineage: Eukaryota > Viridiplantae > Streptophyta > Pinopsida > Pinales > Pinaceae > Picea > Picea sitchensis. The sequence goes on along the minus strand of SNQJ01S0184152.1, from coordinate 15,568 downwards.
TGACTTCTGAAATAGCTAAGATGAAGTGGGAATCTAAACATCCAAACATAACTTTTCAAGGGGATGGTAATAGAAATCAAAATTAGTTCAGAAGGCCTAATGATGCTCCTCAAATAATTCAGAGGAGAAATGTTGATGATGAAAGGGTAGTGCCTCCTTTCCAAAAACATTAGATTGAGGAGATGGATGAAGATGATGATGATGTGGATGATATTGTTGTGCTTTTCAATGAAACAAATTATTATATCAGTCACTTAACACAACAAGAATAGGAGGTAGCACAATTGTCAAATCAGTTTGATGATCAGATAGGGGAGGAGGGAGTTATTCAAGGTCAACCCAAGAAGAAATATGATTTGAGGATGAGAAATGGGGCTTCCAAATCCACCACCTCTGATCAAATAAAACAAGTTGAAGCTCCTCCCAAGCCAAGTACAAATAAAGGTATGTCCTCTAAAACTCAGCAACTTCCCCCATCAAAATTTGTTTTCCCTAAAATAAAGGAAGTGGATAAGCCACCAACCTCGTTTAGCCTGGAACATGAGCTAAGGAAAATCAATATCTTTATGCCTTTGATAGAATTGTTAAAAAATGAACCTTTCAAAAATTCATCATGAAATTTATGCAACCAACTCGTTCTAGTGTATCTCTTGATGTAATTAGTCTACAGGATGAAAACCCAACGATTATTGTGGGTCCACACATTGAGGATGTCTCTGATGCTTCTCCTCCTTTCTATATATATTTGAATTTCCATGATAATATCCTGCATAATTGTCTTATGGACTCAGGATCCTCTCACAATGCCATGCCCAAATTTTTTATTGAAGAACTAGGTCTAGAACCAAGCCTTACCAATACTTGTATCCCTTTGATTCTAAGAAAGTAAAATTTTTGGTATTGGTCAAGGATATGGTGGTTTCTCTAGCACAATTACTCGTGAAGAGCGTAGTGATGGACATTGTTGTAGCAGACATTCCCCCAAAGTTTGGTATGCTTTTATCTAGAACTTGGGCTAAGAAGGTTGGAGGATCATTGCAAATGGACCTCACTTATGCCACCATTATTGTGTTTGGAGGTGAACATAGGAGGCTATACATAGAGGTAAGGTTAGCCTACATTGTCAGTGATCATTAGAACCCAAGTAATCACCCAATTTATGTTGTTGAGGATGAGATTGTCTCATCTATCTTTCATTTAAATGATGATGAACCTGAAATATCAGTTAGCCAATGAAAATATCAGCCACTGACAGGTCAACAAAACAAAGGATGGAGTATGTATTTCGATGTCTCTTCATCACAGGAAGGATCAAGTGTAGGTATACTCCTTATTTCCCCTTCAGAAGAAGTGATAACCCTCTCTTATAAGTTGGAGTTTTAAACCACTAATAACATAGCTGAATATGAGGCTCTGGTGTTGGGACTAAGGGATTCCAAAGACATGGTCATTGATTGTGTAGAAGTTTTTGGTGATTCTGAGTTAATAATAAATCAAGTAACATCTATCAGGCTAAGCAACAGAGGCTCAAGCAATACAGAAACGAGGTATGGGATCTGATCAATAATTTCTTTCTAGAATTTAACATTTCCTTCATTCCCAAATAACAGAATCAAAAGTTTGATTCTCTGGCCTTAGCTTCCATCACTTTCAGGCCTCCCGTTGGCCCAAATATTAAATATCAAGTGGAAATCAGACATAGAACAGCCATACTAGACAACATAAAGCATTGACAAGTCTTTAGTGATGATTTAGAGCTGCAAATATTTCTAAACACCATTGATAAATTCTCCAATATATCAATTGATCAAGAAGGTGAAAATGAGAAATTAGAAGATCAGCAAGAATCTCATCTACTGAAGACAGTGGTTGGTCATGATATTGTGGAGCTGAAAACTAATCACATCCCAAGAGGATTAGTGCCATTGGAAAGGTTTTTTGACAGCAATGATGTTTACAAAGGAGCTTCCATGTGGAATCAAGAAGAGGATATAACAAATTGCAAAATTGGGACCACTAAGAATCCTAAGATCATTAAGTTGTCCAAAGAAAAGAACAAAAGGATAGGTATGTCAATCTCATAAAAAAAAAATTGATATTTTCATGGTCCTATGAATATTTAAAGATGTTTGACACTGACATCATCTATCACAAGATCCCTCTAAAGGTTGGCTCCAAAAAATTCAAAAAGAATATTTGGAAATTTAATCCTATGTTAATGACCATAATTGAGAAAGACATGAAAAGAATGTTGGATGCCAAGATCATTGTACCATTGAGGTATTCAAAATGGGTGGCCAAATTAGTACCTATAAGGAAGAAGAGTGGGGAGATATTCTTATGTGTTGATTTCAAAAATCTCAACAAGAGTTCTCTGAAGGAAAATTACCCCCTCCCCAAGATGGATTATATTTTACAGAGAGCGGAAGGTGCACACAGAATTTCCTTGTTAGATGGATACTCTAGTTATAACCAGATAGCAATGTGTGAAGATGATAAAGAAAAAACAACATTCACTACCCCATGGGGAACATTCATGTATGAAAAGATGCCCTTTGGGATGATGAACGTAGGGGACACTTTTCAAAGGGCCATGGGCATAGCTTTTGTGTGGGAAAGGGACATATTTATGGTCATTTACTTAGAGGACATAACCATTTTCTCCCATTCTAATGAGGAACATTTGCAGCATTTGGAGTAGCTTTTCAAGAAATGCAGGAGGTATGGAACATCCCTGAATCCTGGGAAATATCACTTTGCCATGCCAGAAGGAAATCTCTTGGGCCACATCATATCAGCATGAGGTATAAAAATTGATCCCAAGAGGGTTTGTGCCATTCAAGAGATTGAGATCCCCAAAAATAAAAAGGTTGTCCAGTCTTTTATTGGTAACATAAACTTCCTCAGACATTTTGTGCCAAATTTTGTTGAAATTCTGAATCCTTTTACTAACATGTTGAAGAAAGTTGTTGTGATAAAATGGTCCTTGGAGGAAAAATCATCTTTCCAAACAATCAAGCAAGCTTTGGTTGAAGCCCCTGTATTGGCCAGCCCTGACTACACCAAATATTTCTTCATCTTCTCCTTTGCTTCATAGGAGACCATTGTTGTTGTGCTACTGCATAAAAATGAAGAAGGGCATGAGCAGCCAATAGCCTTTTTCAGTAGAGCCCTCCAAGATGCTGAGATTAAATATGATATATTATAGAAGCAGGCTTATGCATTGGTCAAAGCACTCAAAGCCTTCTAGGTTTATGTGTTGCAGTCTAGAATAATAGCCTTTGTTCCTAGCAGCATTGTTAAAGAGATTGTGGTTCAACAAGACAGTAAGGGAAAAAGAGGAAAATGGATTTTCAAACTCTTGGAGTATGACCTGCACATAAATCCCGCCAAGATGATCAAGGGGAAAGGACTATCCAAATTTCTATAAGAATCAAATTGCAAGGTGTTGGAATTGCATCAAATCTTCACCCAATTAGATGCACCCATCAGATAGCCTAGACAAGACATCTTACAGGTATTTGAAACCTACTCCTCTTCACCTTGGTATAAAAAAATCATTTATTTTCTGCAGCATTTTGAATGTCCACCAGATGTGAAGAAGACAAAGGCAAGGTCTCTCAAGTTGAAAGATATCAAATTCTACATTTCAGACCAAAGCTTGTATTGGAGAAATCCTGCTAGCATCATGTTAAGATGCCTTGATGAAAATGAAGCCAAACAAGTCACAACAGAAATTCACAGAGGAGTATGTGGAGGACACCAGCATTGGAAGGCCACATCTCTCAAGATATTGAGGGCAGGATACTACTAGCCCACCCTTTTCTCTGATGTGTTTTCCATTGTTAGAGCCTACAACTAATGTCAAATGTTTATAGGGAAACAAAAGTTACTATCACTGCCCCTAAAACCTATCAACACCAGTAGTCCATTTCAGCAATGGGGGTTAGACTTCATAGGAGAGATAAATCCACCCTCCAGTGGACAACACAAGTGGATCCTCACTGCCGCCGACTACTTCACCAAATGGATTGAGGTTGTGCCCACCAGGAATGCCACTGATAAAGTGATCATCAATTTCCTGGAAACTAATATTTTTTCTAGATTTGGTTGCCCCAGCAAGCTAGTAATGGAAAATGCCCAAGCATTCAATTCCAAAGCCATGATTGACTTTTGTGGAAGTCATAGCATCTCCTTGACACATTCCTCACCCTATTACCCTCAGGGAAATGGCCTGGCAGAATCATAAAACAAGAATCTCATCAAGATCATTAAGAAGTTGTTGACTGAAAACAAGAAGTCCTGGAACTCTAAACTCAAATATACTTTATGGGCTGATAGAATCAGCACTAAGAAGTCTTTGGGAACCTCACCATTCCAACTTGTTTATGGCATAGACGTTGTTTTTCCCACTCAACTGGGTATACCAGTCCTAAAATTATTGCAGGAAGAGATTGAGGAACCAAATGACATCCAAAGGAGAATCTTAAATATATAGAAGTTCAGCAAAGAAGAGAAGCATTGGATCAGAGGACAGAAGCATATCAGAACAAGGTCAAGTGAATCTTTGACAAGAAAACTAAGAAAGAAATCTTTCAAAGGGGTGACCTGGTATTAAGGTGGGATGCCAGAAGGGATGATAAGTCCAAGCATGGTAAGTTTGAAAACCTCTGGTTTGTCCCTTTTAAGGTGCTTGAAGTTCTGAACAACAACACTTTTATCCTACACAATCTAAACGATACAGAGATCTTTGGAGTCCTGGTAAATGGGCGCTTCCTGAAACACTATCTTGTTTGAGGATGGGGGAAGGTCCCTCTTGTAACATGAATGCTTTCCTTTATTTTTTTCTTTTGATTAGTTAGTTATGAGTGAATAAAGACTCCATATCCCAATAAGGCATTGGGGTGTAATTTTAGTTTTTCAGTTCAATCAAATGCATGGCCAAGCGATAGTAGCAGATACAAAGGGCTGACAAACGGAAACAAACGTAAGTGATGGAAGGTAATAGAAGTTATTTAATCTCAAGGCACTGATATACAGTTCTTAGCACCTCACAAGAATGAGTTGTCCCCAGTTGGAGCCAATTTTGTAACTAGGTCTACACCCATGCCTTTCCTCTCTCCTTTTCCTATACCTTTGTCGAATTTGTCCTCTTCAAGTTGATTAAGTCAGTTTCTCATTACCGAGTGACTTGGTTCTTATTCGTTTCTTTATTTATTGAGTCTTTGCACATTTTTGATTCTATTATTTCTTGAGGGATAATGACATGTCGTATCTGGTTTGGAATGCTTGTCATCATGTTTTCCATTGATTGAGCTCATCACAGGTCAGGAAATCATTTTTGTATGCACAAGAAATGCCCGTGTAAAAATGAAGCAATCCAGAGCATTCAATTTCAGACTCAGAGTGTGGGAACATACATGTTAACTTTCGATGGTAGTGATCCATCAGGCCAATCAGATCAATAGTTTTAGTGTATTCGGAGTGTCAAAATCACACGGGGTTTAACATCAAGAGAGAACCAACAAAGAGAGAAAATTACCCGAAGTCCCAAAAAGCTGAAGTCTTGAAGTCTCAAAGAGCCGAAGTTCCGTAGTACCAAAGAGCCTGGCACGTCACTCCGGGCCCATACTACTCTCGAAGGACTTCATGCCTCACAATCCAAAACTCCTGAAGATCGAAGTGTCAAAGCATGTGACAATCATCATTTTAGGCATGTGGCACACTCATCAGTCATGACACGTGGCACTCACTCCAATTCATTTGGTTGCATCATTCGCCCATTTCCACATGATGTGTGTCACCTTTCTTTCCATGACATGTCAACAATATGACATTGGCTTTCCATGCCAGATTCATAGACTTAGCACTCTCGGAGATTTCCAAGAACAACATTTACAAACTCTCTAAGCTCGAACACCCAAAGTCCTGAAATGAATCTAGATTGTCCATCAGCAATGACACACGGTGATAGATCTCCCTCTTCAGATATACGGAACTTCGAAGGATTGTGCGAGAAAGGAGACGAAAAATCCTGAAGTCTGAACTCCCGAAGTGAATCTGGACCTTCCAGATCCATAGGCCATGTGAGGGCATATCTCTCACTTCAAAAATGCGGCACTCTGGAGGATGGTAAGAAATATGCATTGAAAAGGCCCGAAGCTCGAACTCCTAAAGTGATCAAGGACCGTTGATCTCAAATCAACAAGAACTGTCGATCCTTGTTGTAGGTAAATATCACCCGAATCAAAGATTACAATCAGATCAACGGTCACTCTTCATTGCGGGGACGTAAACTACTTGAACGTTAATTTTCCAAAGAGGTCCTGCAATTGGAACCATGGTATTGTTGGAAGGGTACATGGCAGCTTGTGGGGGATTGCGAGGGGAGGAGAGGTGTGGACCCAAACCACCCTCAACAACTTCCGCAATCACATGCTTAAATGGCATCAGTTCATCGTTTCACCTCCATGTCACCTCCACTCACCTCCACTTCATATACATCCACATCATCCACCTTCACGCATCCTATCTTCCTATTGGATGCCCACCTCCACATTTTCATGTTCACAACTAGTTCATCACAGAGAAAGAGAGAAGAAGGGCTAGTTACAATCGATCTAGAGTGAACTTAGCTTCTGAAGTCTTAGACGCAAATAGAGAGTTAAATCTCAGTCCCAGGACGATGCAAAATAGCTCTAGAACACTTCAGTAGACTACCTCCCCCTCAAGCAAGAGATCTGCTCATGTAGCTAGTTGTATCCAGTGGCCTCCAATAGCTCACAGACATACCATTACTCAACACACAACTATGTTCTGTCACTCCAACGCCTTTTTTCTACTGATTCAGTTCCTCCAGCGCATGCATCAGTTATGTCTCAGAGACAGTAGTAGTTTTTAGTTGATTAATTCTAGCATTTTTTTATATTAGGGACAATATTTATCTTCTATGTGTGATAATAATCACTCTTTTTTATTAATTCCAGTTTCATAGTCAATTTAATAATTTGTTTTATGAACAGTTACCTAAAATTAGGTCTCAGTCCCCTAAGGACAAGAAGCTCTGAAACTCTGTTAAATAGGGGGTCTTTGAATGTTTGATGGTCAGATTTTTTGGGAAAAAATAACACTACATCATACTGGTTGGGCCCATTCTATGCATGGATTAAATCTCTCTACCTAGTGAACATACTCTTGATGATAGTGTTTTGTTCAAATCTTCATGTGTTTTTATCTTATCTTGAATGTAGTTTTTGATTTGTGCAAAGTACATGTCATTTCCTTTCATCTATTGTGTAACTTTTCTTTATTGATATGCAACCTATGAAAATAGCTAATGCTTGGTGAAGATTTGTTTTTATCGCAACCTGAAGGAGTAATTGTTTCTTGATACACGTTTAATGTCTTAAAATGAAGTTTTAAGTATTGAACTTCTTGCAGGAGATTATTCATTCAGTAGTTTGTTGTTTCCCTTAGTTTTCTATTATTTCACTAGTCTTTCATTAGTGTGCCACCATATAAGGAGGACCCTCATCCATATCATTCTGCCAACCCAACCTTTCTTTTGTCTTGATAGAATAACCCTCTAACCAACCAACAAAAAAATAAAAGAAACAATCATTCTAAACTGATAGGTGGCCTAGCTTTTCCCTTTAGCAGTCAGGTGCATAACTTAGGACCAACATGGACCACTTTATGCATGCCACATGTCCATTTGTTTCATGTGTTTGATAGGGAATTTTTTCCAATGGAAGTTTGACATGTGTCAGTAGTTGATTGGGCCACGTGTCACCTATGTATTGCTAACACATAGCACCACGGGTGCACCTTACTAAGTGAGTAATGCAATCGATGTCAATAAAAATATTTAAATAAAATTACATACCTACAACAATCATTATATATACATATATGAGATGGAGATTTGGTTTAATATTCCACGTAATATTACAGTCCCAAACAATAAATGGATTTCAAATGTATAACGAATTTCAAAACTATATTGAATTTAAATTATGGATACAGGCCCTGGCGTTAACCTGTGTGCATATACAATCTCCGCAATGGGTTATGATCGTCAATATAACCCTGGATAAGTGCCTCCTGCTAATTTCTTGGTCATGGCCCTTGGTCCTATGAAACCTCGGTTGGAGTAAAAAGGGGGCTAGTGGCCGAATTTTGTTTTGAGGAAGGAAAATCACTAACGAAGGATTCGGTCATTGTTTTGAGTCGTGGTCACTTGGGAAAATGGTTTGAAGGAAGTGCCTGTGAAAAACATATTTCTATATCGGCCCAGGGATAACATGGAAGTGTTATTTATATATATTCTTCATGAGTTGAAAGGATCTATAGAATTATTGACAAATTTTGTTTGTCATCTACTTAACTCTGACAAAATGGTCATTTGCACATTTTGCAAAATTAATGGGTTTAAAATTATCATTTCAAAATGTGTATTGAATAAATCGAAGATGGTGAGGGACCCTCCAGCCATGATAAAGAGGTCGAAGGCCAGATACCATAGTTGGTAATGTAGAGACAAAATCTAACGGACACAAGGGTCGAGGGGGGCAAGAAACATTGATAGAAACTATGAGAAGCCTGAAAATAGAAGTGCAGAGCTACAAGGAATAAAATGAGAAGTTGATGAGAGAGAAAAGTCAGATAAATGCTCGAGTGCTGCAAAGCTTAAATTAGTTGCAAGTACAAGCAAATAATGGCTCAAAGAAAGAGTAAGAAGGCATGTATCATGAAAGAAGAGATGATCATGGAAGAGTTGTTTATTCCAGGAGTGCTAGAAGAGCTCATAGACACCACTCACCTCCTTACTTAGCAAGAAGGTATTATGCATCTAAACATTCCTTAAGCAGTCCATAGGTGTCTCATGTTAGGCACCAAAGAAGGATACATGAAGCGGACATTTTTCAAGGAGAGTTGAGGAAGCTCAAGCCACCATCATTTGATGGTGAAAGGGAGAGGGAAGATGATGTTGAAGAATGGTTTCTTGGACTCAAGAGATATTTCCAATTGCATAACTATTCTTCAAATCTAGAAGCCAAAATTTCCACCTACCATTTACATGGGAAAACTGTTATGTGGTGGGATCAATTGAAACAAGTTGAACATGTTAATTAAATTAGGATTACTTGGAAGCAGTTCAAGAAGTATTTTCAGAAGGAGTACCTCTCAGAGAATTTTTATGACAAGAAATTGTCGGAGTTCTTTGAACTCAGGCTGGGAAGCATGACTATGACAGAATATGAGAAAATGTTCGTGGGTTTGTTAAATTAATCTTGGGAAATTAAGTTTGGTTCAGCTAGCCACTAGAACCAAAAGGAGAATCCATGATATGGTTAGAGATTTTTCCATAAGTCTTAATGGTATCAATATCAGTGTTGATCTAAATATCATACCATTGGGGTCTTATGATATTCTAATTGCAATGGATTGTTTGGACAAGCATCATGTTGTCCTAGATTGTCATAGCAAGATATTTACATGTCTTGATGGAGATGGAAAACATAACACTGTGAAAGGTGTACCAAGACCCATCTCTATAAGGAAGATTTCAGACTTATAGTTGAAGAGATGTTTTAGAAAAGGGTGTCATTTGTATGCATCCCAACTAGAGAAGCCAGAAAATACAAAGGGGGCAAGCCTTGAAGATTTCTCAGTACTACAATAATTTGAAGATGTATTCCAACAAATACCAGGGTTTCTGGCAAAAAGGGAAATAGATTTTTCTATTGATTTAGTGCCATGAGCTACCTTGGTGTCAAAAAGACCTTACAGAATGAGCACACCAAAGTTGAAAGAATTACAAATGCAATTGGAGGAATTACTGAAGGAAGGGTACATACGCCCAAGTGTCTCACCTTGGGGAGCACCAGTGCTCTTTGTCAAAAAGAAAGATGGAAACTTGAGGTTGTGTATTGACTTTCGACAACTGAATATTCTACTATAAAGAACAAGTATCCTTTACCCAGAATTGATGACCTCTTTGATCAACTAAGAGGAGAAAATATATTTTCGAATATAGACTTGAGATCATGATACCATCAAGTAATAATCAAAGAATAAGATATACATAAGACATATTTTAGAACCAAGTACGGGCATTATGAATTTGTGATGGTTCCTTTTGGATTGTCCAATGCACCAGTTGTCTTTATGTGCTTTATGAATGACATATTCATAAATTACTTGGATAAGTTTGTCATAGTATTCCTATATGACATACTTGTCTATTCTAAGTCTGAAGAGGAGCATGAACATCATCTAAGATTGGTATTGCAAGTGTTGAGGGAACATCAGTTGTATGCCAAGTTGAGTAAGTGTTTGTTTTATCAAGAACAAATCCATTATTTGGGGCACATTATTTCAAAAGAGGGCATAGCAGTGGATCCAGAGAAGATTGAAGCCATTAGAGGATGGCCAATGCCCAGGAATGTTTCACAAGTCAGATCTTTTATGGGGTTATCCGGTTACTACAAAAGGTTTATAGCAAGGTTCTCTAAAATCGCTCATCCCATCACTTCTTTGCAGATGAAGGGAATTAAATTTGAATGGGCAGTTGAATGTGAAGAGAACTTTAATTTGTTGGAGTTACTCACTAGTGCATCTGTGCTAAAAATTATTGACCCAAATGAAATGTTTGTGGTATGTACAGATGCGTGCTAGGAAGGACTTGGTGGAGTCCTCACTCAAAATGGACGTGCCATTTGTTATGAGCCTAGAAAGATTAAAGAGAATGAGAGGAACTATGCCACACATGACTTGGAGCTTTCTTCCATTCTTCATGCGTTGAATATGTGGATCCATTATCTCATGGGAAATAGGTTTGAATTAAGAACAGACCAGAGTAGTATGAAGTATATTTTTGAAAACCAACTTTGAATGCCAGGAAACAAGATGGCTTGAATTTTTAAGTGAATATGAATTTGATATAAATCATATCAAAGGAAAAGAAAATAAATTTGTTGATTCACTGAGTAGAAGAGTGCATCTCATGCATGCTACAGTTGTATGTATGCATCAGTAAAAGTTGAAGAGAATAATTTTAGATGTTGTTGTTATAGATCAGCATTACCTGCAGGTAAAGGAAAGCTTGTAGCAATAGGATGTACAACCGAAAATGAAAGAGTGTGAGATAAAATAAGATGGACTACTTATGCATAAAAATAGGATTTATGTTCCTAGTTCCGGAGAACTTAGGAATTTGGTATGAAAGGAAATGCATAATGTTCCATATGTTGGACATCTCGGTTACCAAAAAACAATTACAGCAGTAAGAACCCAATTATTTTGGCCGGGGATGAAGAAGGATGTTCTTGATTACATCTCCAGATGTATGGAATGTCAGAGAGTCAAGGCTAAGCATAGACACCCAGTGGGTTTGCTACAACCATTACCAATTCCAAAGAAGAAATGGGAAGTGAGAACCATCGATTTTATAACTAAATTTCCCAGGATAGTGAGGAAACACGATTCAATCATGGTAGTGGTTGATAAATTGACAAAGGCTGCTCATTTTTTTCATGTGAAAACAACTCATACAACAGCGAATATTGTAGAAATTTACATGAAGGAAATTGCTAAGTTGCTTGGGATACCTAGGACAATTGTCTCAGACAGATACATGAAGTTTACTTCGAATTTATGGAAGGGAATATTTAAAGGATTTGGTACAAATATGAACTTTAGCACAACATACCATCCGCAGTTAGATGGGCAGATTGAGAGATTCAACCAAGTAATTGAAGACTTGTTGAGAATGTATGTGATGGATAAGCCATCTAAGTGGGAAGATTACTTGCACTTGGTTGCATTTTCCTATAATAATGGGTATCGAGCTTCATTAAAGATGAGACCATTTGAAGCCTTGCATGGTAAAAAATGAAGTACTCCAATAAGTTGGGACAACCCAGCAGATAGAGTGGTACTTGGGCTAGATTTGCTCAAGGATATGGAAGGTCAGATGGTTAAGATTAAGAAGAATTTAAAGGAATCTCGGGATAGACATAAAGTTTATGAAAATAAGAATAGGAACAAAAAAATTTAAAGTGGGGGATCATGTTCTTTTGAAAGTAAATCCCAAGAAGATCTCTTTGAAGTTGGGTAGTTGTACAAAGCTGATAGCTAGATTTTGTGGTCCATTTGAGATATTGGATAGAATAGGGTCAGTTGCATACATGCTTGCATTTCTTGTTTCCATGAATGTGCATAATTTATTTCATGTCTCTTTTCTAAAGAAATGTGTACATGATCCTAACCATGTTATAGATTGGTATCTTATTCAAGTAGAGACAGAGGGAGACTTTCATGTTGAGCTAGTGTGAATATTGGACAGAAAATTCAAAATTCTCCAGAATCGAGTTATAGAGATGGTAAAAGTTTAGTGGACCTACTACGGTCCTGAAGATGCTACCTAGGAGCATGAATATGCCATGTGGGTAGAGTACTCACATATTTTTGAATAAATTTTGGAATTTTGATTCATGTTTTGTATATGCACTAAGGACAGTGCCAAAATAAAGGGGAGGGGGTGTAACACCCCGGGTTTTGAGCCCCCATATTAAATAATATATTGTTACATTGCTCAGAAGCCATAGTTCCCAAACAACTATTAAAAGGTTGGTGTGCTTAAGAAATGTAATGTGTGATCATTATTAATAATAAATACATCGTTGGTTGCTAGATGGACAAGGACTAGAGTTATAGGGGGCTATGATTCCACAAGAGAGGGGGATCAAGGGGATAAGTGTTTATAGCATTTTATTTTATATTTTACTATCCATTTTGATAATGGATAATAGTAGTTACGTAAGCTTCCTGGGGGGAGGCCAAGGGGTTCTTGATACCCATGAATTACTTAAACTTGTCCCTGGTTTGTTGGAGGGGTTGGTTCTCTCTCACTCTCATTCTCATCCTTGTTCTGTTGTTGGTCTCTTCACTCTTCCCTCACACATTGATTCACCTGATTGTTCATTGTTTCTTACATCTCATGGAGACTTCACTCCATTCATTATGTCACTCACTTCCTTTCCTCATCCATGGTTGGATTGGCAAAGGAAGATGAATTGTTGAAGAGTAGCCATGTCATTGTTGGTTGTAGATATTGTTGGTGTAGTCATGCCATGATTTGAGGCTTGCATGTCTGAGATTATTTTTCTGTGTCCATCTTTTCTCACAGTTGCGAGTCTTGAGATTCCTAGTGTGGATATTATGGACCAGATACGTTGGAGCCCTAGAAGGAGAAGGACCGTCTGAGGAACTGCGTGGTAGAGAAGGGTGTGGGTCCATTCTCTTGGGTTATGCAGGCTAGATAGAAGAAAGTTGGGTACTTGGATTGTTGTGGGTGCTAGGAAGCCTGTGAGAGCTTGAGTGATGACTGGTTAGGGAAGCAAAGTAACACCCTAGAACCATCCTTCTAGATTCATAGCCCTGGCTCGAGGGTGAAATTGTTGTTGAGACTTGGAACAATGGTTTCTACAGTTGGGTGGAACATCCTTGGTTTGTATACATTCGGTGGTTATCTTCTATAAAAGATAAGTGCTCTCTGTTATGGTATTATTTACCTGTGTATGAATTATTTTCGTTGTGTATTTATTTATCATTGAATTCGATATGTTTAGAGTATGCATGCTTGTTGGTTATTGTTGTCCATGTTGTTTAGTTCCTTTATTTTATGCATCTCTATTAATTTGAAAGGTTTATGTAAGAGAAGAATTATGAGAGAAGGCTTGAAGTAGCGTAGCCCAGCCTGCGAGTGGTTGGGTATGTTACAAGCACTCTATTACAATAATTCACAAGATAAAACTTCTCATGACTCCTACTCTTATTTATATTAATTCTATCTTCTAAATATCATTCTAAAGGAAGATCCTTCTAGAAGTAGAAGCTTATATTAGGTCTTCTTACGTTGACTTATTCCAATTTATTAAATAGGCCTTATTCGGCCTTTATTACATGGAAATATATTATTCTATCTACATGGGAGGTTAGGGAGGTTAGGTCCCTAACATGCCCTCCCCCTTGAAAAATATCCTTGTCTTCAATGCTTCAGATGAGGAAATTGTTGCATAATGGTAGTTAGCTCCCAAGTGGCATCTTCAGAAGTTGTATCTTTCCATTGCACTAACACTTTCTTGATGGTGCGCTGATGGAGATGACCCTCGCGGTGGTCCAAGACTGATTTTGGATGCAACCAAATGGAACCTTCTTCATCCAACTTAGGGAGACATGTTTGAGTTTGGAACTTAGTACCAATCACCTTCTTTAAGCATGAGACATAAAAAATAGGATGGTGCTTAGAATGAATGGGAAAATCTAACTGGTAAGCCACCTGCCCCACTCACTTGAGAATTGTATAAGGACCATAAAATTTGGGAGAAATCTTTTGATAGTGGTCCATTTTGAGTGAATTCTTCTTATAGGGTTGTAGATGAAGAAACACCTGGTCCACTTAAATAAATTGTCATTCTGAATGACCTTGATCTTCTTGTTGGTTCATGCAATTCTGATACATGGCCAAAATTATTTTGAGGGAGCGTAGAATGGACTCATGAGATGCAAGATTTTTTTCAACCGCCTAAACCTTCGATAAACCTGGAATCTAGGAGAGAACTGATGGTGACGTTTGTCCATAGATTGCTTCAAAATAATTCATGTGAGTAGTTGTATGGTAATATTTGTTTTACCACCATTCAACGAGGGGTAACCACTGAGTCCACTGATTATGTCATTCATATGAAAAACACCTCAAATATCTTTCCAAACACTTATTGACAACTTTATTTTGGCCATTAGTTTGGGGATGATAGGCAGTGTTGAGATACAATTGGGTTCACTGCAAACAAAAAAATTATTTCCAAAAATTGATGGTAAAAGTGGGATATTGGTCGGAGACAATAGAATGAGGAATTCTATGAAGCTTGAAGATATTATCCATGAAAATTTGATCCACTATGGAGGTTGTGAATGGGTTTTGGAGAGCACATAAATGAGCATATTTGGAAAGACAATCAACTACCACCATGATGATTTATTTATTGCCCAATTAAAGTAATCCAACAATGAAGTCCATAGAAATATCCTACCAAATAACTGACGGAATCAGGAGCAGTCAAAGTGTTCTCAGGGTCTTTATCATTTCTCCCTTATTCCATTGACAAGCATCACATTCAGCCAAAAAGGTGAAGACGTCATGTTTCATACCATCCCAGAAAAAAGAGCATTTGACCCTTTCATAGGTTTTGGTGAACCATGAATTCCCTGCTATGGGGGAAGCATGAAGCTCTGAAAGCACCTGATATTTAAGTTGTAATGGGTTGCTGAGATACAGATGGACTTTGTAGTGAATCTTGTTATTGTGCCAAGAGTACCCTGAAGAAACTAGAGAATTGGCTTGCAATTGTTGGATAAGGCCAGAAATTTTGGGGTCTTGCAGTCATTCCTGGTGAGCATATTGGAGCCAATATGTTACAATGAAGGAGAGAGAAAAATGGATCCTTCATCTTCATACTTCTTGGATAGAGCGTCGACAACCACAGTTTCTTTTCCCTTCTTG
>SNQJ01S0184151.1:0-18368 GCA_010110895.2 Picea sitchensis | reverse complement strand
TTATCATCATAAAAATCCAGATCACTTGCGAGCAAGTTTCCTCAAAGAATAAGTTTGGTAAGTGCGCCAGAGCGGGATGTTACATTCACACACAGGATCCCACCTATATAGTATCTTATTAATTATACATAAACAATAAGGCATTGCAACCCATTTGCATGCAGGTACCCTATGTTGCACTTTTAGGCATCAACAGTTGGGACAACTATTTTCTTGCCACATGTTCTGTTTCATTGGCCATATAAAGTTTCTATACACTGTTGTGTTGCTCTACAAGAGTTATTTCAACTATCAATTGAGATTTGTTGGGACAACTGTCATCTTTCCACATGTTTTGTTGTATTGGCCATCTGAGGTTTTTGTACACTGTTGTGGTGTTCTACAAGAGTTCTTTTAGTTCTTAGTTGAGTTATGGTTGTGATGATTGTATGCTAACCACATGTTCTGTTGTATTGGCCATTTCAGGTTTCTATACACTGTTGTGGTATTCTACAAGATTTCATCGTACAACTTGGTTTGGGAACAATTTCATGATTCAATGAGAAAAGGTTTTATCTTCATAAAATCCATGAGGAAAAGTGTGTTCTTATTTACATCTGATGGGAAATTATGGAAGGTGTCATTAAGGGAGAGTGTTGATGTATTTCCATCTTCCTCCATAAGTGTTCCTTCTCCCTAGTCACCATTAAGGGGGAGTGTTGGAATATCTAATGATGCCTTGTGTGTTATTGTTAAAATGTATTAATTTGGAATTTAATAATGTCTACTCTAATGTAAAAGAGTTATCCCACATTCATCATGGGGTAAAATACTCTTGTTATCATGTATTATAGAGAGAGGTGAAATTACATGTATCCCACATGTACTATCGGGATGTAATTCCTCCATATATCTTTGTATATTATAGAGGTAAGAGACACCCATGAGATACACAACACACAACAAAGAAACACATTGTAATGAACAATCACATAGTGATCATCTACATTGTCATGGTGTGAAGATGGAGTGTGATGTGTGGGAGATTCTCTCTAGTGTAAGATTGGAATTTCTAAAGAATAAAGAAGACAATACCTTCTCTTGGACATTTTTGGGTTTTACCACATATATTTAGTGTACTATTTTTCTCTTGTCTATTTCTTATTATGATTAAATGTTTTTGTTATATGGATAAAAGGATAGACTATTTTGTTTAATATTGTTGTATGTTTATTCATATGTCTCAATATTCTAATAGGGCCAATCTATAAGAAACTTGTTCAATGCAATGGAGTATTTAATAGGGTCCATAGAATTTTAACTCTAGATTATGGGAACCCTTTTATTTAAGAGAGGCCTACTTATAAGGCTAGACATGAAGGAACACTTGGTATCCTTCTTCAAAAGAATGCTCAAAGAGATGCTAATCATCTTATTGCTTCATTTAATTTCAATCCAAAACTAAATTGTCCTTGAGTGTGCATATAATGGTTTTTATGGTGTTAAGTATGTGATCCACTTTCTAAATATTGGATGTTGGTAAATCCAAAGTCACGGAAGGGGGGTTTTGGCCATAGAAAACTTCATATGGTGACATTTTGGTGGCATTATGATAGGTGGTGTTGTACCACCATTAAATAAGGGGTATCCATTGAACCCATTGGTGTTGTTTTTCCACTGCAAATGATATATTAACATGAGAATTATAACCCACACACTTCACCAACATGAATCCTCTACATAAATGAATTTTTTTCTCTATTCTCAGTCTTATGCAAAGATCTTTGTATTTAGAATGGATTACAAGGCTCAGTGCTCAATGCAATTGATCCAGATTTATGAGTGAAAATAAATGAAAAAATAGATTTATAATATTGACACAAAGACATAGTGAATAATAACAAAGATACAGTAAAACTTGACTTCTATTAAATAAGAAATATGTTGAAACTGTAAAATGCAGATTGAAAACAAGTTTGCTAGAATGGTTGCAACTTATCTTTGAGTAGAGATGTGATGGCTATGCTCATTAGAAAGAAGATGAGAACAATGAGGAATTGAAATAATTTTTACAATAAAAAAGAATTCCAAAACTCTATACATCCAAAAACCTAACCCTATTAGATGAAATGGTAAAACTCATGTGGGCCCTGTTGGGGTAAGTTAGTACATCAACTTCCTGGGGTCGTAACTTTTGCATATGATCTCCATTTTGGGTGCACGATAACTCGTTGGAAAGGTCTTGATGAGGATATTCATTTCATAGGATCATTCATTCCTTTATCAATTTGTGAGGTTCTCGATCGTGAAAAAAAATCGTTTAGTCCTTCAAAATGGCCCCAGAAGTTTAGGACCCGAAAAACTACTAAAAATAGTAAATTTCCAAAAACATTGTTTTGAGCTAGTTGGAATAGGTGGGTGGCCACTGACATCCTTGTAGATCAATCCTCTCCCCTTAGGAAGAAATGGTATCCATTGCGTTTATTTCCCCCATCAGATGAGAAAAATTTTGCTGAATTTGGCCCCAGGTGAGCCACTTACCTTGGTGTAGGAGCTGCTCAGCTTTGACAACCCGATAAAGCTGGATCCTTTGTTGGCAAGTAACATTGACATGTTTTTTCATGATATGATCAGTGGATTCCTGTTCCATGTAGTGAGGGTTGATATTTATTTGTGTCAACTTTTCTGCTATCTCTAAGGTGTCCAATAATGGTGGAAGAAGGCATCGAAGCAGGTCCACATTGAACATTGGGTGCAAGCCAAGGAAGGGGGGAATGTTGAACTCAAAAGAATTGTCACCCACCACCTTGGTGATGGTGTAAGGTCCATAACAAAGTGGATAAAGCTTCTGGTGAGGCCTTGTAAGGCGTTCTTTCTACAAGTTGAACCAAACTTTGTCTCCCACCTGAAACTAGTGTGGCACCCAGTGTTGATCATGGCGTTGCTTGTACTTGACTTTGGACTTCTGTAAAATATGTTGAACCTATTGGTGGATGTGTTGTATCCACTCAATGAATCGGGTGTATTTTTCATCTTCAGTTGGATCATATGACGAGTCTTCTTGGGTGGCCGCAAGGGGTAGTGCAACATCCATGGGACCCAATAGTTGAAATACCAACCCCACTTGAAAGGGACTGTGATTGGTTGAGATATGTATGCATTTGTTATAGTTGTGTTGAAAATAAGGAATAATATCATCCTAGGTGTGGGGGTGCTTGGAATTGTACATGAACATGATGTGTACTATCATTTGATTGACAACCTCGGTTTGTCCATCCATCTAGGGGTGGAAGAAAGTGGATTTGGTGAGCTTGATGTCCAACAGTTACTAGAGGCTTGACCAGATTGTGATGAGGAGTCAACTGTATCGATCTAAGATAATGGTTTGTGGGATCCCAAAGTGTACCCACACTCATTCAAAGAAGAGCTTGGAAGTGGCCTCCACTGTGATGCTCTTCTTATAGGCAACTAGAATCACCATCTTGGAAAAGTGATCAGCAAGCACAAAAACATAGTCATTTCCCTGCTTGGTGGATGGAAGGCTTGACAAGTAGTCCATTGAAATGGATTCCAAGGGCCTGTTAAGAGTAGGCAGAGGAGTGTACAAGCCTTGTTTCTTAGTGGCCATTTTGACAATAGCACATGCTATGCAGGATTGTATATACTTGTTGACATCCTATCGAAGTTTTAGCCAGTATAAATGTCACTACAACACTGCCACTATATTTTCCACGTTGAAGTGTCCTTCCACACGAATGTAGTGGAATTCCAAAATCATCTTCACTCACTCACTTGATGGAACACAAATATGGCCTAAATGGAAGAACAACCCATCCTGAAGATGGAAATTAGTGACAACTATGTTTGTGTCCAACATCTGGTAGGTGTTGGTGAAGTTAGGATATGTCTCATAGAGGTGGCGCCATCTGAAGTTCTCGTGGCCACAAGAGTATAGCACCGTGGTGAGTGTCACAAATGGAGGTCAGATGAGTTGATGCAGGAGCATTGCTCCACCTCAGCAACACGCCAGTATTCAAGCACACCAAAGTACATTCAAGGAGGGGAGGGGCGCCAACCCTCTCATTTTGCCCTCATCTTTAAAATTTCAAATGTAAATTAAATGCAATTAAAATTTTCTAGGTTGGAAGAGCCAATTTAATGCCTTTTTACAGGATGTAGAGAAGTTCGCCTTTAATGGATGACAGGTTGATGAGATCTAGATCCGATTAAGACTAGATGACCATTGAATGAAATTCAATGTAATTAATGAGAGTTAGGTGAGTTTGGAGGGAAATATTGTTGAGCTCCTCTTTTATAAATATTGTAATGTATGCCCAGAAGAGATGCTAAAGGTTTATTACAAATCATTGTAAGCCAAAGAGAGGAGAGAAGAGTCGAGACTCATTTGTAGCCTGAGATTTTGTACACATTGTAAACAGACATTCATATTAATACAAAGAGCAGTTTTCCTACCTATGAGTATTCTGTGTGTTTATGAATATATGTTGTAGGTGTATGTGTTAGATTTCATATGCAAGGTAAGGATAGAATTCACTATATGTTTGAGAGTTGTTGAGTTGTTATGGGTTCTTTAGGATGTGCAAGACGTGCACGGAAAAGTCTTGAAACTATGTATCCAACGTAAGGAGTGTGCATATGAACTATTTCAAGTCAGACAAGAACATGCTAGGAGGGTACACCAGAACATTTATAGAATCAAGAGGATCCTCAAGTTTATTGAACACCTTGGAGGAGAGATTGTGCAGAGGAGGAACAAAAAGAATAATTGTTGAAGATTTTGTAGAGCTCTACCAGGTGGACATTGAGCAGGTGAAAGTGTGCACAAGTGAAATCTGTTTTGAGTTCAGAGGAAGAGAAGTGTGAGGTAAGATACCCTAGATTTACTGAACACTCTAGTAACGAAACATGAGAGATAATTCAAAGTTGCTGAATACTCTGAAGGAAAGGCTCAACAAGGAGTGCTTGATAAGGTGCAAAGAATGCACAGGACCAACACATTATGAGGTGTTGGGAGAAGTTGAAGGAACCAGAGTTGTTGAACACTCTGGGGAAAGGATCTCTGCAAGTGTGCATTGAGTGGATGTAGGAGTTGCATCAGTGAACTTGAAGGATTTCAAGAAGTTGGAGGATGACCTATTCAAGGAGTGCACTAGGCCAACACTTAGATGAAGTGTTGAAATTATGAAGCCATCTAAAGGCTCAGTCGAGCACAATAAGTGCGCGAGAACTTTAATTTGAAGTGTTGGGAGAAATGTTTCCAAGAGGGAACACCATAAGGTTAAGACTCGAAGGAGGTTCGAGTGAAGGTCTGCACATAGAGGGAAAGAAGTGCTTAAGAGGTAAAGTGGGTTTCTCTTTGAAAAGATCACGAGGAAGAGAATCAAGTTGTTAGGAGGGAACCGTATAATATTTTGAAGGAATTAGAGGACTGAGACCCTTAAGAGACTGACTAAGTTCAAAAGCTCAGAAGAGATAGTGCAAGGTGTGTGCAGACAGAGTTGTTCCAAGTCCCAAATCTTGGAAGAGAAAGTGAAAGATTTCATGTAGAGTATAAGGAGTCACCAGGGACGAGTTCAAGTTACATTGGAAAAATATCAAGGAGGGATAACATCCCTAGAAGCACCATTGAGACCCAATCATTCAAGCTTGTAGAAGGATTAAAGGCCGCAGCCTTGGATACTTATAAATTATTCCAATTTTGGAAGAAAGCGAAAGCTCAGGAGGAGGAAAAATAATCATTGTTAGAGTAGTTGTAAAGGAGGAGATATGGACCATTAAATTCCACATCCAGACATTAGAAGGAGAGCATGGAGGGGGAAGACAGATCTTATCCATTGGATCTAATCATAAGGACCAACACCCGTTGGATCCAGGTAAAGTGTACGCACCTTAATTTCTTTTAAATTTAATAGGAGATTGGGATAGCAGAAGTCTTGAAGTCTCAAAGCTAGTTAGGACCATCCATCATCCGAGTTGATAGGTGGCAGAAGACCTAAGAGTTCACGGGAAAGAACTTCGGAATATTTGCATGGAGCAAAGGGCAATATTTGTGAAGTCATGAAGTGGATCTGGACCGTTGGATCCAGGACACCACATAACAAAGATCCGCATGTTTTGGAGAAAAGGTACTTCGAAAGAAATAAGAGAGAGAAAATAGTGGGAGGAACTCCCGAAAGATGGAGTCCGAAGTGGATCACAGTCATTGGTTGTCAGAGAGACGTGGACCACAAATATGGTCCCAGGTAAATTTACTGATTCAAAGATCGGGAATAAGGGAGTAAGTTGTTTGCAAAATATCTGAAGCATGGAGTTGCAAAGAGGACTGGCCCGAGGTCATAGCCTATGGTCATGTGAAGAAGAAGTGGGCCCAGTAGAGGGAGCCAGCGCCACTACTCAAATTTCAGAAAGAAGAAGATGGGCTTAGCAGGAGCCTGCGGGTCTCATAGGACCTGTGCCTAAGGAGGAAAGGGGCCTGTGTAAAGTGGGTTTAGGTTCCAATAGGGGCCCGAAGAACCGATTCATCTCAATGAATTGAAATATCCTTGGTCGAGAGGTCGCATAACCCCCAGGAGTGGAGGGGGTTGCATCATGAGGCAATCAATGACTCAATTGGTACTTCTTGTTGTATACTTTATCTTGAGGTGGAAATGTTGCAAATATGTAGACCACTTCTGATGGTGGTCAATCTGCAATTTTCCTTGTGTCTGAATAAACTAAAATGGATTGTGATAAATGTGGATGACTGTCTCCTTCTCAAGAATGTAATTCCTCTACTACCAAAAACTATTGGCACAGGGGAAGAGCCAGGGTTCAACGCTATAACAGCGCACCAACAAAACCCTAACTATCGGCCCTTTTAGCAACACCTACAAAGTATATGAAGTCTGACCCAAGGTAGAGGCAGGGGTGGTTGCAAGAATCCGGTGTATGAAACCTTAGTTGGGACATAGATCTATGATTATAATACTTAATAGAGCACTCAACATCAAGTCTTCATCAATATCTAACCAATATCTACTTCGCATATAGAACAAAGCATCGTAGTGTTCACCCAGATCTAATGTATATCAGCACTTAGCATAATAAATAAATCAGATCTAGAAGATTCAAGCACTAATCAAGTTCAAAGATATCAGATCTATCATCCAGATTCATCACAAGCACTCAGCATAAACATAGCTATCTATCTATAACAAAGCGCTTAGCAATTAACACATAACACATTAAAACATCGCACAGAGTAGAATAACACAATATTTATGTGGTTCAACCCCACCCTGGGGCTACATCCACCAACTCTTATTTATTATCTTCGATCAGTCATCTACGTGCACAAAGACAAAAACCCTTACACCTCATAAGACAGGAGATCTGTGCATCTCGCTAGATCCTCCTTCCTTGCATTACAGCATAACACCTTCACAGTCTCTTACAACGATTTTCACTTAGCTCTAAAAGTCTCATACAGTATGCCTTACAATTCTTGATCACACAAATCCAACTCTTCACACTTAGCCAACTTGCACAACACTTGCGCACTGTTCAACTTGCACCACTACTTCTTACATTTCCTAGATCTATATTTATACATACAAAATAGGCCTAAACATGGGTAAACCCATGGGTCGACATCCCATTCCCGTTACATATTCCCAAATCCCAAAAAGGACCCAAAGAGGGGCCGAGGTCCCGTGATCTCTGCTTCATCTTGTGCTCCGTCTTCGACAGGATGTCGAAGTCCAAAAATAGGTCAACCTGACCAAGGATCTCCCAAAACTTGGTCAAGGGCCAACAGACCCCCAACACTCACTTGTGACTCATCCCAAGTCACTTTGGTTTGACTAGTTCTACTTCGAACGCTTTAAGCTTGGCTTGAGCTGCTTCAACCTGCTATTGTGTTGCGGCCTCCTTTTCAGAGAACTTGTGGATGACTGCATCATTAATAGTTCCCTATAGATGTTGTTCTACTGTAGTGACAACCTTCGCTAGCTCTGCTCCTTGGCCTTCTACCTTTGTAAACAACTAATAGGCCTTATCTTGCACAGGTTGGATTTTTTGAGTTATCTCCATAACTTTGCTCTGGATAGTATGGATTTTCTGTTGTGCAATGCGTTTCTCTTGGGAGCGCTTCATTCTTTCCACAACTGCAGGGACTTTAGCTGTGCCTATATATTTCTGGCTTGGTACTTCACCTCTTGGATATGCAACTCCAGTGTTCTTAATTATGGACTCTCAGTGAGTCACTCATATGTCAGGTCACTACGATCAGTGAGATACTTACATTCCAGGGTAAGAGCCTTGAGTTGTTCAACTATGCTTCTGGTGGTTCTTCCCTTTGGTCTCTTACATATTGAGTGGTCTCGGGTACTGTGCGTAGCTCCAAATCTGATATGCGTTGTTGTAGCTACTGGATCACTTCTTCAATTTGCGCTACTTTCTTTGGAACTCACTCTTCTGCCTTTACTTCTACAAATGTCATAGAGCGAAGTTCTCTATTGACCATTTCCTTTACTTCGAGTTGCTCTGCAAGTAACTGTGTCTTTTCTTGCTGTAGATGGGATTTTTCTTCATCAAACTTTGCTTGGAGAGAAATCTTTTCTTGTTCTGCAGCACTACGTTGCTCTACTAGTACCCCTTGTACTTGTGTCAAAGCTTGGGTGGCTTGTGTTGTTTCTTCTTGCGCTCGTTGAAGATGAGCTTTGACTGTATCAACTAGGCGATGGAGTTGAGTTGGATCATCTCCCAATTCTGGTTCCTTTGGTGCAGTGGTGACTGCGTGGCTGGAATGTAGGGCCTGTTGCACCCCTCGGAGTTCAGTCTCAATTCGATCATACAACTCCTCTTGATTTAATTCTTGTTTCCCTTCTATTTCCAGTGAAGCATCATTCATGGATACTACAAGGAAGTTGAAGTCATCAGAGGTGAGGACGGTCTACATCTTGGTCATGGTTGCCTTCGATTTATTCCATGAGGAAGGTTTCATAGGAAAACATTTCCTCTTCTTCAGGGGATCAGCTTTGTCACCCTACTATTGTTCGACCTCTGTTTCATTCAACTCTTCACCATCACCTCATTGATCTGGTGATATGGAAGTAGTCTTCATGGATGCACTGTCTAATTCATGGACCTCTTCAGTCTTCTTTGTCTTTCTCTGTCTGGGTATATCCTGTGCAGTTTCTAGGCTATCGATGTCAGATATCTCTGCAGGGTCTGCTGGAATGAGGAGGTTCGTTGACCAGTCCTTGGTGATCTCCTACAAATCCTCTTCCTTTAGCTTATAGTAGTATTGGATTTGTTTCTTGTGTTCATTAGTGCACGTTGTGATGTAAATAAAATGTCGGTCTGTGTTGAACTTCATCAAGGGCCTGAACCAATGTAGAGTGTTTGGAGTGATGCGAGGCTCGGATTGGATGGCTGTCTTCAGCTAGTTATAATAGGTATGAAAAATAGAATTAGACTGCAACTATTTATTCATATCGCTTGAGTGCCATAGTGTACTAAACTTTGTAGCTCGATGTTCGGGAAGGTTGCACTTTCTGGCATCTACCAGGAAATAAAAGTGATCAGGATCAATATCCAACTGAAATGAAATCCGTACCCTTGATTCTGGGCTTCTCTGCAGTCATTTTCTAATTGGTTCTCCAGGTACTTCACCGAGTTCATCTGAAGTCCTTCTGTGCACTTCCCTGTGAGGTCGACTACAAAACCAATGACTTGGGTGGGTCAGTTTTTTCATACTAACTTCCCTGCAATCAATTGACAGGCGAGGCACATTGCACCACTCTAGATAGAATCTAACTTGTAACCTCACATTCCTTTCTCGACATCACCATAGGTGTCCTTGATCTTCTGGGTGAGAGCGCAATCCATGGCTTTTCCTAGGTAAAAATATTGTGGATCAGGCCCTTGCATACTCAACCCCATGATCTGATGGATCAACATCAGATCAACTGTTATATGGTGATTCAACCACAAATATCTACCATGGTAGCAAGAAAGTAGCAGCTTGACACATGCATTCACTTCCTGGTGTCTTCCGAAATGGGGAATCTTCATAATGTTCAATAGGGTGGACTACGCAAGGTCATGGGTCCATTGCTGAGGGATGATCTTCAAAGTATTCCCTTTAGTTATAGTCAAGTACTTATGTGGGGCGATCATGTTGTAAACTTTTTGATCTCCGAGGTTGAATTTTCCAAACTTCAACGCTGCAATTTTATATTGGTCCGTGTGAACTACGCATATCCTCTTCGGGAGGTATGCAGTGACCGAGGCATACTCAAAATATCTAGGTATGTTCTCTTTATTTATTTCCCACTGAAAGGTGGTAGATAGGTGGGTAAGATGGTCGAGATCAATTTAGAATTCGCTAGATCATCCCTGTGCTTGGTTCTCTTTTCATCGAATGGCCAAGATGGTCTAGCTTCGCGGGTAGTGGATGGAGAGGCTGGTAGCCCTCTCATCGACGATGCTTGTATACCTATAGACATCGACATGACTCTTTCAGTCATGAGGTCGATCAAAACTTCTTCAACAATGTTCTCGACAGCACTCAACTCATCCGACATGCACGCTCGGGGTTAAAAATCTTGGGTTTAGGGGGTAACTTAGACACTGTAATAGGATAGGAAACAAGAGTGTGATGATCACTGTATAGAAGAAACTTAGTCTGCGGGCTCAAATTCTCAGCTAGAAAAAGTGTTCTTGGTGCATGGCGCGACGGGATAAATAGGTAACTCGGCAACGAGTCAATTGTAATGGGTATGGAGTCTTCATTAACTTTGTTTTTTCCATTATGGTGTGGTCCCAACGGTCGGATGGTGAGCTGGCTGTCCATAAATGGATTTCTATCTGTTCAGAGCATTGATCTAATGGTTATAACATTCCCAATGGCTATATTGCTTTGCCATGGCGAAGTTCCATGTGATGCTATTCTGATATCCCGACGAAGCTCCAATTTTGCAAATGTTCCTTCTACGAGGTTCCCTCTGGAACCTTCTACAACTTGTCGATCTTAAATTTTTTCTTACTTGGCTTTCTAGCCTTCTTCCCATTGAGCTTCGTCTCAGTATGCCTTTTTCCATTTTGATTCTTATCTTCTTTTAACATAGTTACATTGAGTTGTCAAAATTCTTTCTTAAGATTCGAGGGTGATACTTCTTCTTTATCAAGAATAGCTACTTTAGTCTTCTGTTGGTCTTCTAGGATTCTTTCAACTTCGACATCAATGTCCCTGGTGTTAAATAGCTTCGATCTGTTCTGTTGTTCTTCAATCAAGTGTGTGATCCTTTTAGTCATGAATTCTTTTAACTCTTGTTTCTTCCGTTCTAAAACTGCTTCTTCTTCTTTCCTTCTGGACTGATCTCTTTCAATCTAGGGTTTTCCTAACAACATGGTAAATGGGGCACTGTTCTCAATAAATTTAATAATCTCAAAATATTCTTTTGTCGAGGTTCCATTGACATTCATAGGTATCCGAGTGAGCTTCCCACATAGGTTGATCAACTTTCCTTTGAATAGTCCTATTCCTCCTAATGAAGGGATCATAACAGGTCTCCCTATAGCTTCCCAAGTTCTCTCTATCATGTTATTCACCTGTGTTTCCTCATCTAGAACACAGTCAATGTCGAAGTCTCTTATTCTTGCTTCAAGGCATTCTTTTTCTTTGAATATCTCTGATAATATGACATGTCGGTGGCCATTCAAGGTTTCCTTCATCTGTAATAATATTCTCTTTGATTCTTCCTAGGATTCTATCATAATATTAGTTTATGGATCTCCCTTAGGGTTTTCTTGTCTCATGTTCATTTTTTCAATCTTAGCAATCATTCTAAGGAAATCCAAAACTTCATGGTCCATAGATTTACAACAAAGACAACTAGGTCTTCTCCCAGGGCATTCCTTAGCAAGATGCCTGAGTTTTCTACAACTATAACAAAGAGTTAATCCTCTCTTTCATTTAAATGATCCCCAGGATTTCCTGTACTGCGCACTAGGATCATGGTAGCTAACCTGCAAAAAAATCTTTCTAGGATCCTGCATACACTTATTAGTCCAAATATCCTTTCTATGCATAGGTATAACATATTTTTCACTATTCTTATCAGATCTACTCATATCAAATCTTCTTTCATCTATTAATACCCTAGTTTTCAAGCTAGGACAAAATCTATAAAACATACCTAGATTCATACTTTTGAAACAAAAACTTCCACTAATGTTACTTCTACAAAGCACAAAGCTTTCAAATCTTACCTCAAAAAGTCTCATGTTTACGTTTCTCAGAGCATAGACCTTTATAAATTAAGTAGAATACAACACACTAGGGAAACAGATCTACACATAGAGCTTTCACAATTTCAGGTTGGATCTTTGTACAAATCTTCTTCTTCCTTAGTTCCTAGTAATCACAGTTTCAGTCCTGACAATGGAACCATTTGTTGGCACAAGGGCAGACCCAGGGTTCAACGCTATAATAGTGCACCAAAAAAACCCTAACTATCGACCCTTTCGGCAAAGTCTCACCCAAGGTAGAGGTGGGGGTGGTTGCAAGAATCAGGTGTCTGCAACCTTAGCTGGGACACATATATGTGATTATAATACTTAATAGAGCACTCAACAACAAGCCTTCATCAATATCTAAACAATATCTACTTTGCGGACATAATAGAGAATTGTAGTGTTCACCCAGATCTAATGTATATCAACCCTTAGCATAAGAAAAAGATTAGATCTAGCAGCTTCAAGCACTAAGAAAGTTCAAAGATATCAGATCTATGATCCAGATTTGTCACAAGAATAAAGCATAAACATATCTATCTATCTATAACAAAGAACTTATCAATTAACACATAACACATTAAAATATTGCACAAAGAAGAATAACACAGTATTTACGTGGTTCACCCCCACCCCAGGGATACACCCACCAACTCTTTTTCTTTATTAGCTTCGATCAATCATCTACATGCACAGAGCCAAAAACCCTTACTTTGCATAAGACAAGAGATTTGCGCAGCTCACTAGATCATCCTTCCTTGTGTTACAACATAAAGCCTTCACATCCTCTTACAATGATTTTCACTTAGCTCTGCAAGTCTCATACAGTATGCACAAATCCTTACAATTCTTGATCACACAGATCCAACTCTTCACTCGTAGCCAACTTGCACAACACTTGTGCACTGTTCAACTTCCACAACTACTCCTTACATTTCCTAGACCTATATTTATACATACAAAATAGGCCTAAACATGGGTAAAGCCATGGGCCAACATCCCATTCCCGTTACATATTCCCAAATCCCAAAAAGGACCCAAAAAGGGGCCGAGATCCCGCAATCTCTGCTTCGTCTTGTGCTCCATCTTCGACAGGCTGTCGAAGTCCAAAAATAGGTCAACCTGACCAAGGAACTCCCAAAACTTGGTCAAGGGCAAACAACAACCTTTCACAATGGAGAACATTTCTTTTTCATAAGTAGGGTACTTACGGATGATATATGATAGTGTCTCACTATGATAAGCCACAGGGTGGCAATGTTGAGTGAGGAATGAACCCACAACATAGTCTAAAGAATCAATCTCAATCTCAAAGGGTTTTTGTAGGTTAGGTAATGAAATCATTGGGGCTTAGCAAAAGTTTTCCTTACCACCACCCCTAGTTACTTGGCTGAGGGCCCATGCAATATGGGAGAATCCCAACACGAATATGCGATAGAAATTGGAAAGGCCTAAGAAGATATGAATCTCAATAAGCATGGTTAGGGATGGATAGTCATAGATGACTTGGATATTGATTGGATCAACATGCACACCATGTGCATCAACAATGTAGCCTAGGTACTGGACCCTTTCCATGCCGAAGGAGCATTTTTCCAAGTTGGCATATAACTTGTGTTGGAGTAGAGTGTGAAAAACCTATTGAATATGCTGCAAGTGTTCCACCCAAGTATTTTTGTAGATGAGGATGTCATCCAGATACACCACCAAAAAATAATTAGTGAAAAGTCACAAGATATTGTCCATCATCCTCATGAAAGTTGTTGGGGAATTTGTCAAATGAAAGGGAATGACCAACCATTCAACAATACCTTCTTTTGACTTGAAGGCATTCTTCCATACATCGTTCTTCTATATTAGGACTTGATGGTAGCCAGAATTTAGATCAATATTACTGAAGTATTTGGCCCCATTGAGCTGGTCAAGGAGATCGTCGATTCAGGGAATCGAGTACCGGTTCCTGACTATGATTTTATTTAGGGCCCTATAATCTATACAGAATTACTAGGTCTCATCTTTATTTTTCTCCAGCATGATTGGGCTTCCACAAGGTGATGATCTGGGTCGGATGTGACCCTTGTGGAACAATTCTTGGATATGACACTTGATCTCCTCATTTTCTAAAAAAGAGCGCCAATAGACTATCCCATTGGGTAGCAGTGTGTCGAGGGTCCGATCGATGGGATGCTTGACTCACAGTGCAGAAGTACCCGAGTAGGTGATGAGAAGATGTCTTTGTATTCTTCCATGACCTTATCCACTTGCTTATGCTACATGGAGAGGTTGGCCATGGAGTCCATGGATGCAGATGCAACCTTTCACTCACTTTGAGAGAGAATCATGAAGAAGACAAACTTATCATTCTGATAAATGACCTTCCTGCAATGCTTGGAATAGATCAATGAAATAACACTAAGTGGGACTACCTCATGTATCTTTTACAATTTCCTGTTCAAAGTAATAATAACACTGCGAGGCATTGACTCATATACAACATGATGTTTCCATAAATAAGGTTGGCCCAAAATAACATCACAAAATTCAAGGGGAGAAACATCACAAAATACCTCATCCTTGAATGGATTGATGCCATATGATAGGAGAAACTGTTGGTTGACGCAAATATAGCCTCCTTGATTGAGTCATCCAATGGTGTAGGGCTACAGGTGCGGCATTGTCGACAGGGCTAGCCACTTGACCACCTATGCTAAGATGAGGATATTTTGGCTACTTCTACCAATGATGAAGTGAAACAGAGTGCCTTTCACCCACATTTGTGAAAGAAAGAGGCCCTCGCCTTACTCTGGCTCATTAGGTTCACCAGGATGGATCTTTATGGTAGCAACGGTGGCATTGAGTTCCATGTCAATGATCCATCTCCCCTTTTGTGGTTCTTACTAAGATTCAGAACCTGCATTTGATTAAGAGGATTTCACCTCCACCACCAATGACTACTATCAACGACAATCAACAATGTTATGCTAGGGGATCTTATGGAAGTCGCACCACTTCCCAGTATCTTTCTTCATCTTTCCATTTTCCTTCTTTTCTTGCCACTTGGAATGGTTTTCCTGAGGTTTCCCATCTTTGTTTTCCTTTGTTCTGCGATTTGGGGTTGCCCTTGCTCTTCTTTTGTTGTGAGGGGTTCCTAGACCCAAACTGTCTCGTCTTTTGTTTAAGCTTCTGCTCAATTTTGATTACATATCGATAGGCCAAACCCAAGGAGGAGATGTCCAAAAACTCCATTTATGTATATATGTATCTATGCAGACCATCGCAGTACTTGAGCACCAGATGTTGCTCAAAATATTTGATACACGTTGGCCCTTGACCAAGTTTTGGAAGATCCTTGGCCAAGTTTGACCATTTTGGACTTTGACAGCCTGTCGAAGGTGGAGCGCAAGATGAAGCGGAGATCGCGGGATCTCAACCCCTTTTTGGGTCCCTTCTGGATTCTGGTATTATGTAATGGGAATGGGATGTCAGCCCATGGGTTTACCCATGTTTAGGTCTATTTTGTAATCTATAAATAGTTTCCTAGGCTATGTAGGAGAAGAAGCACATCTATGTGATGTTAGATGAATGGCTAAGTGTTAGATCTATGTGATCAAAGGATTGTAAATACTTGGTGCATACTATGAGATATTTGCAGAGCTAAGTGCAAGATATTATGACAGACTGTGGAAGGCTTTGTGTTGTAACGCAAGGAAGGAGGATCTAGCGAGGTGCGTAGATCTCCTATCCTAGGCGGAGTAAGGTTTTTGAGGCTCTATGCATGTAACCGATTGAATAATCTAATAAAGGAGAAGAGTTGGTGGACGTAGCCCCAGGGTGGGGGTGAACCACGTAAATACTGTGTTATTCTGCTCTGTGTGATGTTCTGATGTGTTTATGTATTTACTTGCTAACTTATTTGATATAGATAGATAGATTTGTTTATGCTTTGTGCTTTTGATGACCCTGGATGCTAAATCTGACCTATGTGAGCTTGCTTAGTGATTGAATCTACAAGATCTAATCTATTTTTTTATGCTAAGTGCTTAGATACATTAGATCTGGGTGAATGTTGTGATGCTCTGTTTCCTCTGTGGAGTAGATATTGGTTAAATAATGTTGAAATGACAGTGCTAAGTGCTCTATTAAGTATTATAATCACATATCGATGTCTCGGCTAAGGTTGCAGACATTGGAGTCCTACAACCACCCCTTCCTCTACCTTGGGTGAGACTTCATCTACTTCGCAGGTGTTGTCAAAAGGGATGGTAGTTAGGTTTTTGTTGGTGCTTCGTTGTAGCATTGAAGCCTGGGTCTGATCCTGTACCAACAAATAGTTCCGTTCCTAGGACTGAAACTGTGATTGTTGGGAACTAAGGTGAAGAAGAGAGAATCTCTATGCGTAGATCTACTATTGAAGTGCAAAGTATCGGGACAAAACCTATGATTGCTGAGAATTAAAGTGAAGAAAAGAGAAGATATGTGTGTATATCTACTACTGAAGTGCGTAGTATCAGACCTAAAACTGTGATTGTCGGGAACTGAGCAAGAAGAATCTTTGTGCAAAGATTCAACCTGAAACTGAGAAATCTCCATGCATAGATCTGTTTCCCTAGTGCACAACATTCTACTTGACTTTTGAATCTCTGTGCTAAGAAAAGTGGTCATATCTGAAGAGAAGAGGTAAGATCTACAAGCTTTGTGCTCTGATAAAGGTAAGAATAGTGAAAAGTTCTAGATCTAAGAGCTTTGTGCTTTGTAGAAGTAAGACAAGTGGAAAATTTTGTTTCTAAAGTATGAATCTAGGTATGTCTGAAAGATTTTGTCCTATCTTGGAAACTGGGGAAATAATAGATGAAAGAAGGTTTGACATGCATAGATCTGATAAGAATAGTGAAATATATGTTATACCCATGCATAGAAAGAATGTTTGGACTAACAAGTGTATGAAGGACCCTAGAAAAGATTTGTTGCAGGTTAGCTACCATGATCCTAGCACGCAATATAGGAAAGGATGGGGATCATTTAAAAGAAAGAGAGAATTAACCTTCTGCTACAGTTGCATAAGACCGGGACATCTGGCTAAGGAATGCCCTAGTAGAAGACCTCATTGTCTTTGTTGTAAAGCTATGGACCATGAAGTGTTGGATTTCCCTAGAATGATTGCTAAGCTTGAAGAAATGAACATGAGACAAGAAAACCCTAAGGAAGATCCAAAAACTAAGATTATGACAGAATCCAGGAAAGAATAAGAGAAAGTATTGTTATAGATGAAAGAAACCCTGAATGACCACCGACATGTCAGATTATCAGAAATCTTCAAAGAAAAAGAATGCATTGAATAAAGAATCGGAGACTTCGATGTTGACTGTGTTATGGATGAGGAAAAACAGGTGAATATTATGACAGAAAGAACTTGGGAAATTTTAGGAAATCCTACTATGATTCCTCCACTGGGAGGAACGCGATTATTCAGAGGAAAAATGATAACCCTCTGTGGGAGAATTACCAAGCTACCTATGTCTGTCAATAGAGATTCGATAGAAGAAGATTTTGAGATTGTTAAATTTATTGGGGACAACACACCATTTACAATGTTACTAGGAAGACCTTGGATTGAAAGAGATCAAGCCAGAAGGAAGGAAGAAGAAGAAGTATTAGAGAAGAAGAAGCAAGAGTTAAAAGATTTTATAACTAGAAGGATTGCATACTTGATTGAAGAACAAGAGAACAGATTGTAGCCATTTAACAACAACGACATAGATGTCGAAGTTGCAAGAACAATAGAAGACCCACATAAGTCTGAAATATCTATACTAGATGAACAAAGAATATTACCCTTGAAAGAATCTCAACAATGCGAAGTGACCATGTNACTGGAAAGAAGGATAGAAAGCTAAGTAATAAGAGAGATAAGATTGAAAAGTTGCAGAAAGATCTAGAAGAAACCTCACAAAAGGAAAATTTGCAAAATTAGAGCTTCGTCGGTGTTTGCACTCTTTTCGTCGCTATGTGAGAAAAAAGTGAGTGCTTACATGCCTAGTTGGGCTCTGCTAGTCATGACAGTTGTATGGTAAAAGGTTAGAAAGAAAACA
>SNQJ01S0184150.1:0-18892 GCA_010110895.2 Picea sitchensis | reverse complement strand
ATTTTTCCGTCAATACCCGCAGAGGAGGACGAAGTCACGGATGTTCCGAGAAGCAATGGGGCGCCGCCCTTGACCATGGAAAATCTCGCCGCTACATTATCGCCGGGAAACAATCCTCTCAAGGTTTCGGTCACGTTCGGCGGGTGAGCTGGCAGCAAAGGTAGCGAAATATGGACCTGAAGAGGACGGGCCCCCACCTCGGTTTCTTCACTGTATTTCGTTTCTGCATTAAACGAGCCGACAAATATCTCCGGCGTCGGATTTTTTTTGGAGATTTTAGCGTTTGTGAAAACCGTTGGTATTTGAAAAACGAAATGGCTGTGGCACTGTACCTTTTTTTTTCTTTCTGATATAACTTGACCTGCAAGTATCTTTTGTGCAATAAAAATACATTGATTCATTTAATATTATTTTAAAAACTTTCTTGGGCTAAGCGGCCTTTTCCCCAAGTCCAATCAAACAAAACCTAATTGCAGTGCACTTCAAGTAGGTAGCCAAGCCACCAAAGAGCATGAACATGAGCATGGCCCTGACCCCCCCTAGTGGCCCCTACATCACCTCCCTAGGCTATAAAAATCTAAAATTTATGGGTCTCCATTGAGCCTAAGAAAATGATATTATTTCCCAATCCAATTCTTGTCAATTTTACATGTAATGTAAATATTCATGGATGACCTTTGCTTCTCTTATGTGTTATTAGTCAATTCAACTTGATTATTCATCATTGGCTTTAGAGTCAATTTTACTCGATTACTTATATAATATATATATATATGGTAGCCATGGCCTTATTCATCACTTCTAGACACGTTCTTCTACATGCCCCTTCCTCGCCCCCACTAAGTTCACATCAAAATTATAACTGTAACTTGTGGTTATCTTTATTCTTTGTTTGGTTTCATAGATTTTCCAGATTTTTTTTCTGGTGAATAGGGATACTGAAATTCTAAAATATATATCCACATCACCCTTGTAATTTTATTATTAGATATGGAGGAATATCAAGAATGTGTTTTAGGTGCAAGTGGTTTGGATAGTTCCCTCACTTAATTATTAATAATTGCCTTTATTACTTTTGGGTATTTTTTTAATGCAATTCACTTTGTTTTTTAATGAGGAAGGTATTAAGATAATGACAAAAGATGAGGATTCTGGTTATGAATTTGTAGGAGAAGGCAATAAATTCAAGCAAGAGTGCACCTCCATGTCTTGATGTTAGAAATTCCCAGAAAAAAATCATAAATAATGTTATTTTATAATGAGAATGTGAAATAAATGAAGCCACGTCCATGAAGTGGTTTTGGTCTCTTAGATAAGTGGGGACAAAGGGGGAAAAAGCTCATCTCTAGTGCTAACAAGTTGTCATTTATTAAATTTATGTGAGGTGTCCCCACCTTTTTTCACCCGATGCTACAAATGTCTTCATGTTATTGGCCACTCTACCGGAACATGTGGAAGCAGCTTGACTTCTAATGGTTTAGGTTTATTATAATTACTTGCACAATTCATTTGCTTTTTCTTTTCTTTTTTCAAACTTTTATGTACATGAATTTTTGAATGGATCCAAGGAAATACAATACAATAAAAAAGTGAGTTATAATTTGATATTAAACTCTTTATGGATACGTTATTTTATAATATTTATCAGGGAATGCAATGCTAATCGATAAATAAAATAAATATATCAATATGGAAACAATATTTTACAAATTATAAAATTATATTTTTATCAATTATAGTCACTTATCATTGTCTATATTGCAGGATAATTTATTCATCGAATATAATTGAATTTAAAAATAGGATTCAAGTGGAACATCGCATATACTCATAAAAAATAATGTTTTGACCGGTAGGAATTCAAAACAGGCGGTTTCACTTTTTTTTTCTTTTCATTATACGTAACTTAAAAACTACCATTTAGTAAACATAATTACGATTCTTTGTTTAGAAAAGGTTATATAAAATATATATATATTATTTATAAAAATTGAATGTGATTATTGCCGATGTTGATTTGTATAGTCATAATCAAGACAATAAATCAATAAAATTAACTGCACAAATAAAATAAAAATCAAATTCCTTAATTTTTTAATAATTTATTTTTATATAATATTTAAATTATTATAAATATTTTATTGAAACAAATTCCTCGTAACAAATTTTATAATATTATACAATAACAAATATACAATTATTATACAATAATAAATTATAATATTATACAATAACAATTATACAATTTTTTTTACAATAATAAATTATAATATTATACAATAATAAATAAACAATTTTATTTTTTTTATTATGGAGTGTTTTATTTTAAATTTTAGATTTAATATTATTAATTATTAATTTAGTATACAAAATAATGAAAATTGAAATGAAAGAAATAGCATACCATCCACATTATAAATGCAAGATGTACTTTGAAAAACTCAATACAAGAAAAACCTAACTAAAAAGTGAGACTTTTTCTTTACTCTTTTTTTCTCAATGATAAATGCAAATACAAAGAAAGTATATTCACTAAGGAGTTGTCATCATCGAAGTTTGGCTTTCTCTCGGGGGCTTTGCGACTAGGTTTTCGCTAGCCACATCCCTGAAAACTTCAGGGAGAAGGGCGAGCGTGGGTGAGAGCCACTACTAGGGTGAGCGTGGGCGAGAGCCACTACCAGGGCGAGCGATCTCTGCAACATGGCAGGACTCTGTGTCGTGAAGGGCGAGCAAGGGCTCTGGGGATGGTGGTGGAGGAAATGAACCCTGCGACGTCTGCCCCGTATTCGGGGCCGAGCTTCACCCAGCTCTACTCAAGCTATAACATCCAGTGGATTGTCCCCTTAGGTTCCGCCTTCTTCCAGGGAAGCCTTTGTTTTGGTATTAGAGGGCTCGACTCCAGGTGTGCGGTGGTGTTTATCGTCAGATTTTGCGGTGGTGGCAGCTTCAGGGGTTTGTTGCGGCAGGTGTTTTGTCTTCTCTTCGGTTTTTCTAGACTCTCTTGACCTCTTCCTCCTTGGCTATAAGAGGTTTTGGGCCAGATCTTTGAGGTCCTCACTGGGGGCGTGCGATGTTTTGGTTAACACTTTGAGGTCCTTTGGGGGCGTACAGTGTTGCACTTTAAGGTCCTTTGGGGGCATACGGCTTCTGGTTTAGTTTCTTTTCTGGTGTTTGATGGGGGTTTTTTCCCTGTTTCGATTATTTTTTTGCAGCCTGTGTGCTGGTTATCATCTCTGATGACTTTCTTGTTCTTTTGGGGCTGTGGTAGTATATGTTTATGTGCATGGTCTATGGACTAGTTTTGCTATGAATATCTGTATGGTCAAGAAGATGTAAAATATTATATTTTCACTAATATAATTGAGCAAATTTTCTATTGGAAAAAAAGGAGTTGTCGTTGACATTATGGTCTATACAGTTGTTGCATAATCTTGTGTCCTATAGGATTGTTACATGACCTTGTACTTCCTCTGTAGTGCTTCAATATCCTACTCTCAAATGCTTTCTTTAACTATGGAACAATAAGCAATATCGTAAGAATTGAACCCCTTCCTATCCTAGTGGCCCAATGTTTAACAATAATTTGATAGTCGTCTAGGGTTAGGGTCAGGGTTTTTGCATGCCTCAACTCTATATCAGGATTAGGGTTTTGGACCCTCTAGAATCTTCTTAAAATTGCACATGTAACTAGCTCCACATGTGTGACTAATGGAAGTTGGCATGACATCCTCTCGATATCACGGTGGTCAACTTGCAAGAGGCATAACTTCCTCATACGAACTCTAATTGAGACAATCTTCGCGTTGTTGGAAAGCTCTCAATGTGCAGAATAGCTTTGAAACGTTGTAAATGTCATTTGAAAATATTTTACCCCCAAAAAATGTTATGTGATGCCTCAAATATGCTCTAGAAGTTTTTCGACCCCAAATCACCAAAATAAGACCTACCCCTAAAATAGGCCTTATAAGTCAATAGCTCCAATTTTTCCACCAATTTTGATTTTAGCTAACATTTTATCAATCATTGGAGTCCCACTAAACAATCTTTCTTGAAATTGTAAATTTTGGATTAATAAAATTGTTGTTTCTAATAGATAAATGGATTCAACACCTTCCAATATTAAATACCCTATAGCAATTAGATTGTGGATTTTCTTCCCCATTATTCTAAGTGGTAAAAAAAAGCAAGTTCAGTGACGCATTTAGACTACAATAAAAAAAAATGATAAAAAAAAATTAAATAGTTTGCTTTAAAAACTCATTTATAAAAAAAAAAATCCTATATTTCTATCATTTTATTAAATTTATAAATTAAAAAAATTAATATTATTATAAATATTTTAAAATTAAAATCTATTATTCATTTAAAAAATTATATTAGAATTAAAATCTATTATCTATTTTTAAAAATTATACGAAAATATTAATAGAGCTAAAGATAATATATATATATATATATATCTATAAGTTCATTATGATACATGCCTTGCATATCAAGATACATGCCTTCCCTATCATATACGATTTTGGATTGAATTGGCGAAATTTTATAATGGTGAGCGATGTTCTTACATGTTTAATGTTTTCGTCTATAGGTCGTGGATAACCTTGGGGTATTTTTTTTATAAGCAAGTGGATTGTATTAACAAATCGAATTATAGAACTAGCTAGTGTGTTCGGTTATGGATATTGGAAATATAAAAGAGCATAGGGGATTAGGTTTGATAATGTTGGATTTTTATTCAATGTTTTTTTTGGAAAATTTTAAGATTCATAGGTGTGTGTTAATGTAAAATTTTTAATGAATTTTGTTAATTCTTAAAATGTAAATTAACATTATAATATGTTTGGTTATATTTTTATAAAAATATTTAATTTTTATAAAAAAATATATATATAATTTTTAATCATTTATAAAGTAAAATAATATTATTTTCTATAATTTAATATAATTTTAAAAAATAGAAATTGACCAATTTTTTGGAAAAATAAATAACAAAATTTAGTGTTATTTATTTTTAAAAATGCTGATTGATTATATATTTGAATTTAGAAGAGTGGTGTATATGGTTGGCATTTACTTGTTGGAAAGGTTATATTTATCATGATATTTTGTTCGTCACTTTTCAAGTGGACGTGGATAAGGATAATTAAGCTCTTTATTTAATATACATAGCTTTTGTGCTTTCAAAGATGCAACATGGCGTTATGGAATTTCCACAACATCAATCATATATTGTCGATGTAAGACAAAAGAGGTATTGTATCAAGAGAGCACCTCTTTTTAGTTGCACGTAATCTTTGAAAATGATATATTAAGTAAGTTAGTGAATTATTTAGTTTAGATATTACATAAAATTCAGTGTTGAGTTTATTGTGCACACATTGTAACTAATTTGGAAGTGAGTATAACTATCTATCTTTAGTATATAGATGAGGATTTCAATGTAAGTTAGGTTATAACTTCATTGCATGATATTGGTGGGAGGATTCCAATGTGAGCAGGAGGATTTCATTGTAAGTTAGGTTATAACTTCATTGCATGATATTGGTGGGAGGATTCCAATGTGAGGAGGAGGATTTCATTTTAAGTTAGGTTATAACTTCATTGCATGATATTGGTAGGAGGATTCCAATGTGAGGAGGAGGATTTCAATGTAGGTTAGGTTATAACTTCATTGCATTATATTGGTAGGAGGATTCCAATGTAAGTTAGGTTCTAACTTTATTGTAGGATATTGGTAGGAGGATTCCAATGTAATTTAGGTTATAACTTCATTGATATTGGTAGGATATTGTTGTTCTGGTATGATATTGGTTGTTCTAATATATGTGTAATAAAGATGTAGAGTCTATTATGATATCTCTATTGAAATATCAAAATATGTTCATGTGGTGTTAAGGTTATGGTGTCTTTGTGTTTTGTGTTTTTATAAGAAGATGATGAATGTTAATGATAATGCAAAATGCATATATATATATTTATATTTATAGTTTTTAGTTTTTTTTTTGGATGAGATCGGTTTTTATCATATTTTCAGTGAGATCCACATTGAAAGTATTACCATGTTTATAATTATTTTAAAGAGTTTTTTTTATTTATAATTAGCATTATTAATTAATTCCATTGCCAAAAAAATTGAACATCATTGGAAGGAAATCATGCTTTAGAAGCTATTAGAAGAAAGATTGAAGATTGGAAGAAAATCATACTATGGAAGTTACTAGAAGAGATATCAAAGTTTGGAATGTGAACCAACAACATTAAGATGACTTTTGAATTCTGGTTTTGGCGGGATACCATTATTAGTAGTTTTCTCTTACTGCAGTGAACGCTATCATGGCGGACTGCCAATTTTAGTAACTGGTTTGGCGAGACTTTGGTAGGTGGATATTGTTCTTGTTTTATAGTATTTGGTACTTCCCCTATTTTCCGGTCTTTCTCTGGTCTTTTGGCTTTTTAGGCTATTTTTGGGGGAGACTTTAGTTGGACTTCTCTTTCATAGAGCTCTTTGGGACAAAAATGGATGATAAGACTAGCTTAACCCAGAGTTCCCTTTCTACTAGGTGGGTGAGTTTCTTCCTTCGGAAATTGGTCCTGGGTCTTGTCTTATTATACTCTTTGGTGTGGTTTCGGGATGCTGTGTCATAGGTGGGTTATGATAAGTCTAATATGAGTTTTCATCATTTACTTCCCAAGCTTTGACATTTATTTCTCTCAACACCTTGGAATCTGGGGCTACATCCATCCGTCGATCTTGTTTTTTGTTTCTTGTGATTGCTAGTGGAGTACATATGGCACTAAATTGACTTGAGATGATTAACAAAGACGTAAATGATTTATTAAATGATCCAGAAGACTCCTTCTAGCAGGCGGCTCATGTTACGTCGGACAACTTGGGTGGAACTTCATTTAGCATCCCTGGTAAAAGTTTTAGCTCTGCGACTCCTTCTGAACGCAGTCCAACTTGCAGTAAACTG
The DNA here is from genome assembly GCA_010110895.2 of Picea sitchensis. Classification (NCBI taxonomy): domain Eukaryota; kingdom Viridiplantae; phylum Streptophyta; class Pinopsida; order Pinales; family Pinaceae; genus Picea; species Picea sitchensis. The sequence continues at coordinate 11,912 of SNQJ01S0184150.1, read as the reverse complement.
TCTGTTTTAGCACCTACTCTTGATACTTTCCTCCACACTGGTGAAGATCCCTCGAGAGGAGAGAGTACCCAAGGGGTGTGGGGTAGCTTTTGGAAAAGGGAGGAAAAATCAACCTATTTACCGTTGAAGCTCTCTACACAAAGGTCGACTGATATCCCTAAGGGACGTAGATGGTGGGTGGCAAAGAAGTCGGTGAAAAAAATGGTCCTCGGCTCCGATATCGGCCTAGAGGACACCTGCCGACTGGCCCTTTGTGGGCTAGTAGGAAGCTTTGCATATAACAATCTAAGTGTGGAGAAGTTAACTGTTTGGTTGGAGAGGACTTGGATACCGGCCATCGGATATAATTCGGAAGTATATTTCCTAACAAAGGGTTGGTTAGGGTTTCTGTGTAAATGTCCAGAGGATGTAGATATTTTGTTAAAAGGGACGTGGGTTAACGGAACCAATAGCTTGATGTTCAAAAAATGGAGGGTTGCCTTTAATCCTGAAACAAAATACTTCTCTTTTTGCCATTTCTAGGTTCTGTTACCAGGCCTCCCATTATTTCTTTGGAATGAAGGGGCTTTGTTGGAGATAGGAAATGTTTTCGGTAAATTCTTATTGGTGGATAAAGGTAATCTCGATGCATCTGCATCAAGGTTTGTAAGGTTTTAGTTGAAATGGACATCCATCAGGGATTGCCGGAGTCATTGGATATTGAATGGAGAGGTTTACATTTCTGTCAAAGTCTGGATTATCTAGGTATCCCTTTTTGGTGCAGCTATTGTCGCAGTACATCCCAGCTCAGGAGGGATTGTAATGGTATATTTGTTGATGAGTGCACTTAGGAAGAAGCTTATCAGTATTCAAGCGAGCCTGACAAAAACATGGAGGCAGATTTCTCTGGTTTCAAAGTGTCACAATAGGCTGGTGAAGTCGACGGCCTCAAGGATTCAAAAAATACAGTGACGGGTAAGCTACGTTCACACAGTCCTATCTTTTTCAATTCGTTGTCTCTGTGGGAAAGAGAAATTGTTAATTCCGCAGACTGGCTACAGAAAGTAACTACGAAGGACCTTCCAGCTCTCTCTAGTGAAACAAATGGTATTGATTCACCAGTTGGGCCCTCGGGTATCCCTAGTACTCGGTGTACTGACTCTGTTTTTTCCCCTAGTGCTCTTCCTGAGCCCCCCTCATCCACTATTCCTTCCACAGGAACAAAGGTCACTAGTAATGGTATTACTATTGATCTGGATGCGTCTGTCTCTACACAATACACCCTGCAACCATCTCCTAGAGAACCCAACAGTTCATTGTGTCCTTCTGGCTATAGAGAATCCGAAGAGGGTGACTCCTCACTTTCTGTTGCCTTAGATTCCTTAATTCCTTTTATTTTGGATGATACTTCATCTGTGAAGTTACCTGTATTTCTGGGAAAGTCAACTCTATCGGTTGATCCTGGGAGTGGGGAGGCCAGATGTTCTAAGATGGTTACTAAAAAAGAGGGGAAAGAATACGCATGGTCAAGAGGTTTAGGAGTGGATATTTCCCCAATAAAAACTCAAAGCTCTCGCAAGAAGTCCACCTTGTCACTTGATACTCCTTCTGGTCAAAATTCTTCCACCGATGGTGGGGCCCTTAGAGCTTTGAAGGCCCTGGCAAGAAAGAAGTAATGATCCTACTCTCACTTAACTTAAGAGGGACAGGTGGTGCCCTTAAAGCTGCCTTGGTTCAAAGTGTTCTAGATAAGACTCGTCTGACTATTGTATTTTTACAGAAGACGCTTGTCCATGTAGATAAAGCACGCTCTTTCTTTCATTCTCTAAGACCATCTTGGTTGTGCTGTGTTGTGAACTCAGTTGGTACTTCCGGGGGCTTACAGGTTGCGTGAGATCCTAATTTTTTCAACCTAGTTCCGTTCTTGACTTGTGGTGGAATCTTATTGTCAGGTATCTATTTAGAAAGCATAAAACAAATAAATTTTGTGAATGTTTACGGCCCATGTTTGGAGCGTAAGCAATTTTGGGAGAAACTGACATCTTCAGGTATTTTAAATATCAAGCGGGTGACCTTAACTTGACTGTATCTTCTGATGAAATTTGGGGAGGTAATGTATTGATGGGTCAGCTGGCACATTACTTCATCAATCTCTTTCTTACAAAAAAGTTGATTGATGTGGTTCCGGGGAGAAGAATGCCTACATGGTGGAATGGTCGTTCGGAGGCACAGTTCTTAGCAAAAAGGCTAGACAAATCACTCTTATCTGAAGATCTTATTGAATCTTTCAGTATTTATCGAGCCTGGGTGGAGTACCCATTCATATCAGACCATGCACCTATACTGCTCCAACTTGATCTCCCCTCGACATTCAAGGCATTCCCCTTTAAATTTAACCCTCAGTGGTCCCAGGAGTCTGATTTCTCTTCTCTTTTACAGAAGGTGTGGAAGGATCCCAAATATATTACGGAGCCAAGCAAGCAAAAGTGTTTAATCTGGAAACTTAAGGATTTGAAGACTATTACTAAAGTTTGGCAAAAATCACTGCAAAAGCAAAAAATTGCTCGACTAAACAGTCTGGAAAAAGAAATCACTTTTACGATTGAAAATTTGTTGGAGGGTTTGCATAATACAATGAAGGAACTGACACTTGAAGATTTGGAAAAGGAAAGAAATTTCCTATTAAAGGAATCAGAGGAGAATTGGCGACAATGCAGCCGTGCTATCTGGATCAAGAGCAGCGACCAAAACACTAAATTTTTCCATAATTTTGCTATCTTTAGAAGGAACTCAAAATATCTGTGGGAGATTCTATGTGAACAGTATCAAGTTTTTAAGGGACAGGATCAAATTAAAATTGCAGCATTGAATCACTTCAATTTTTTTTATAAGGAGCAGGGAGGTGTCTGGATTTCAGAACAAGTCAGTATGGAAGCATTTTTTCCTAGGATGCTTACGGATGTCGAAGCCGAAGGTCTTTACAAGCCAGTGGACAAGGAAGAATTATTGAAGGTATTAAAAAAGTTCAAAATGGACAAGAGTCCGGGACCGGACGGGTGGACAGTGGAATTTTTTAAACATCATTTTGAAACTATGGGTGATGACCTATTGGATATGGTAGAAGAGTCTAGGCAAAAAGGTTTTATTACAAGTGCATTAAATGCTACTTTCATTACACTAATACCAAAAGTTAATAAACCAAACCGGTTTGGTGACTTCAGACCGATCTCGCTCTGTAACTTAAGCTATAAAATCATTTCAAAGATTATAGCGGATCGCATAAAACCTTTTTTTATCTAGATCCTTATCTGAGGAACAACTGGGTTTCCTTCAAGGAAGACAAATACAAGATGATATAGGCACTGTGTATGAATGCCTCCATAGTATCATAAAGAAAAAATCAAAATCTATGGTTTTAAAACTGGATTTACAAAAAGCTTATGATTGTGTTAATTGGGACATGCTGCATATGGTTCTCCTACAGATAGGTTTGGGACATAATATAACTAAATGGATCATGAGTTGTGTGAGTTCTTCTACATACTCTGTGCTGATAAATGGAGAGGCCACCAATTTCTTTAAGAGTAGTCGTGGACTCAGACAAGGGTGTCCCCTTTCTCCTCTATTATTTATTTTAGTTATGGAAGGCTTGAGTTTGATGTTGAAAGATAGTCAAAGCAATGGTAGATTGGTTGGTATAAAAGTTTCATGAGCACTAAAGATCTTACATATCCTATTTGTTGATGATGTTGTCATTATGATTAACGCAATTATGCAGGAGTGGTGAGAAATTGACAAGATCCTCAAAAGTTTTTGTTTGGCTTCGGGACTCTCTATTAATACTTCTAAAACTACTTTTCATCAAGCCAGTTTATCTGAACATGAGATATTGTCGTTTAAAGTACTTTTTCCTTATAATTTCATTGAGTTGGAACAAAGTTTTAAATACTTGGGCTTCTTTATTAAAGTTGGTTATCAATGAAAAGAAGATTGAAGTTGGTTGATTAAAAGGGTGGAAAAAAAGATAAGTAATTGGAGCTATCGATGGCTCTCGTTAGGAGGCAGATACATTTTGTTAAAAGTTGTATTGGAGTGTCAACCTATATATTGGTTGTCATTAGTGGTGGTGCTTAATTCTATATTAAACACATTGAGAAAGCTAATGTATAATTTCCTTTGGCATAAGACAAAAGAAACAAAGCATTTTCATTTGTGCCGATGGGAACATATTGCACTACCGAAATCCCTAGGAGGATGGGGCATCAGAAATATTTTCGACTTCAGTACCTCTTTAGTAGCCAATACTCTTTGGAGAGTCCTGTTTGGGCAAGGTATCTGGCACAAAGTCATCAACAACAAGTATCTTCGAGGTACATCAGTGATAACCTGGCTCAGATCCGTTGATTTTAAGAATATGGGTTTCTCCAGAATAGTAAAATTATTTTTTAACTACCTATTAATAGAGGCTAGGGTTTGCATGGTCCTATGAACAAGAGAGATTCAAGTGCTATAACTCCCTGATATACCTGATGGTTTTGAACAATAGTACTCTATCAAATATTTCACGACACCAACTAAAGAGGATAGATCGTACTCTTAGTTATACTGCCCAATTCCCTCATGTGTGAGAGTGATCCCCCTAAGTGTTGGTATTGGTGTGCTATAACAATAGGATGGTTGAGAGGCTTATGTAAGGCTAGTTTTAGGTGCACCTAGGGGGCTTTCGATATACCCAAAGGTATGGCATGGAATATCGAATCCATATGTAGATTATGTCTAATGCAATACTACTCACTGAAGTGCCAACATGTGACTCATTGTAGATTATTCTTAGGTCTACAATGGTGTCCAACCAGGTGACTCCACTTGTATTCCCTATGTGCATGCTTCCCCGGTTGTAGTTTTACTTATTAAATGATAAGTCTCTATGTTTAAAGATGCTAAAACATGTATTTAGCCTTAAAAAAAATCAGGCATTTGCTAGCATAAGAGAGACCTTTAATATAATAATAATAATAATAATAATAATAATCTATTTTTAAGGTCACGGCCAAGCCAGCACACCAAATTGGTGTATGAGACCCCCTTGTTTGTGGGACAAGGGACCCCCCTTCGCCCAACGATTTGACTGGTAAAGTCTACGAAGGTATACATATCCTACCCCCCTCTGGATTTGAACCTGTGATCTCTTAAGAGGAAACACATGTTCTTAACCATTAGGCCCACTCAGGCTGTATCAGAGCGGTCTGCTCCTTGTCTTCTTAATGCATGTCCCCAATGAGGTCGGAGTACAAAGAGTTGGGTCTCGAGCTTGTTTCTCTTGAGGACAGAAGCTCTCGCACACCCAAGCGACCTCCCATGGTAGGAGAAAATAAAGATGACAGGACAGGAGATCCTTTCAAACTGTTGATTATGGAAGCCCTCACGCAACAAAGGAACGAGATGATGGATAGTTTCGCGCAAATCCTTCGGCAACTACCAACAGGCGACGCATCTTCTTCGAACGGAGGCACCTCCCCCTTCAAGGTATAAATAAACTTTGATATTCCTATATTTGAAGGTCAGATAGACGCAGATGATGTAGATAAGTGGTTGCATCTACTAGAAGGGTATTTTTCTGTTCATAAATTTTCAAATAGAGAAAAGATTACTCTTGCGCTCCTCAAAGTCATTCCCCATGTCAAAGATTCGCGACACCCAAAGCCAATTTCATGGTGTAGGAGAAAATAAAGATGACAGACAGGATATCCTTTCAACCGCTGATTATGGAAGCCCTCAATGCAACAAAGGAACTAGATGATGGATAGTTTCACAAAAAAATCCTTCTAAGAATCTCAACAACAGTTTAATGTATCTTCTTCGAACGGAGGCATCTTCCCCTTCAAGGTATAAATAAACTTTGATATTCCCATATTTAAATCTCATATAGATGTGAATGCCCTAGAAAAAATGGCTAAATCTACTAGAAGGGTATTTTTCTGCTCTCATAAATTTTCAAATAGAAAAGATTACTCGCTTCCCCTCAAAGTCATCATTCCCCATGTCAAAGATTGGTGTTCAGGAGCAAAGGAAATAGAGGAAACCTCATTATTTTCACAACCACCGGGAATCCTTCAGGGATTCTATAAAGGAACAACACTACCCTCGCCGGAAGTTAAGTGACGACCAGATACCAAATGGACCACACCGGCGAAGAAAGAGACCAAGCAATGCCATATTTCATAAATATCTTCCATAATTCGCGCACTGCTGGGTATCAAAGATTCGGAGCATTATCTGGTGCTCAAGTATCGTGGTGCTCTACATAGGTACATCTAAACATATATGTATTTCTTGGATATCTCCTCACTGAGCATTGATTATCAATATGCTTTCAAAATTGATCATAAGATTAAACAAAAGATGTGGTAATTTGGGTCTGGGAACCCTTCACAACAAAGCTAGGAAAGTGCCGCCCAATCCTCCCACTGAATAAAGGATGTGAGCAAAGATGGACAGACGACAACCAATACAAGCCGCAAGCAAAGAAGGACACCGAAAAGACAAAGAAAAAATACCGAAGTGGTGCGACTTCCATAAGAGCCCTTGGGATAACACCGCTGATTGCTTCAAAGAAGCCGCTAGTGGCTGAAGTGAAAGCCAACATATGCGCATTCACCAGACAGAAACCAAAAGGGGAAGATGGATCATTGACGGGAAACCCAGTACCACTGTTGCTACCATTACTCAAGCTCCAAAATTGCGGAACCGTATCGCATCCGTAAGAAGGAGAGCACCTCTTCCATTCACGATGTGGGTAAAAGGCACCCCGGCTATTAACTTCATCGCTGATAGCGGTAGCCGTAAGAACCTCATCTCAACAAAGATAGTCAAGCGGCTAGCCTTGTCGACAAAACTGCACCCGTAACCCTACACAATCGGATGGCTCAACCAAGGAAGCGACATCTATGTCAACCAACAATAACTCATGTCATACAACATTGAGCGCTTCAAAGACAAAATATTGTGTGATGTTTCTCCTCAAAGTTTGTGATGTTATTTGGGCCAACCTTATTTATGGAAACGCCATGTTGTATATGAGTCGAGGCTCAGAAAGTGTTATTATTACTTTGAACAAGAAATTGTACAGATACCCGGTGGCACCACCTAATGCTATTTCCGATCTCCTTTAAACAATGCGTGAAGGCCTACCTAGATCGGAAGTTTGTCTTCTTGTGATTCACTCTCAGAATAAGTGAAATATCATAGCCACATTCAGGGTCTTTGTGACCTACCTCTCCACATAGTATAAGAAAGTAGATAAGGTCGTGAAGAATACTCGCATATCTTCTCCTCACCTGCCGTGGTACCTCACACGCTGCGTCATAATCCCATCGACCGAATCGATGCAATCACGCCTCTTAATGTAATACCATTGCTCTTGTTAGAATGAGGAGATCGCTTCACAATTCCAAGAATCAAGCCCATAGGCACATCCGGGCCTACCATAACCTTGCAGTAGCCCAATCGTGCTGGTACAAAGAAAGATGGAACCCGGTGACTCTATATTGATTAACCGTCACCAATAAAATCACCGCCGGGGTTCAAAGATCTCGATTCCCCGAATCGATGACCTCCGATCAACTCATCTGTACAAATACAGAAGATTTATCCTGCGTCCGCTACCACCGTGTCCCCGCATAGAATAATGATGGAAGACCGCCTTCAAGTCAAAGGACGACCTTTTTTAATGGTTGGTCATACCCTTCGACTTGAAAAATGCACCAACAATTTCCATGAGTATGATGGATCTATATCCCACAATTCATCTTCACCCGGAATACTTTTGTAGTGGCGTATCTCGATGACATTCTAATTTACGGGAACAATATCGCAATGTAACACTTGCAACATATTCAATAGGTTCCTCCGTACACCTGGCAAGACAAAGCCATACAACCTAGAAAATGTTCTTCCGGGCATGGGACAGGGTCCATTACTCCATACATCATTGATCAACATGGCGTATGGATTCAGCCAAGATCCAAGTCATCCATGACGGGTTTCCAACACCTTTCACTAATCTTTGAGCTTCTTAGGACTCTGCTAATTTCTACCGTAGAGGTTCTGCGTTGGCTTCATTTCATGGCCCTCACCTATATAAAAGGCGCGCGTGGCGGTGAAATTTGCGCAATTTCCACCTGCAACAACAAGCTGCTCATGATCCGGCAACGCTGGTGCTCACATCCCCACACTTTCTACCAATGTGACTCGCAACATCCCTTTGAGATCGGCATGATGTTTTCCGACTATGTCAGCACCGTTTTCCAAGACGGCTTACCCTGCGAGCTCATATCATAGTGCGAGAGAGACCGCCGATATTGTCCGTAGTACCCTACTTATGACAAATGTATCTATCAGCAAGCATGCCGCTGGAGACATTACATTCTTGGAAGGAGACATTCATCCACAAAGCCACCGCAACATGCGTACATGAGAAAATTGCGCACGACCGCCATCGTGCGGTCCACATACTTGCGCTAATTCCACCTCAACATCAAGTATAAACATGAAGCACCAATCATGTCGTTGATTTCCTCAGTAGACCTCCAGTCATGGAACTTACTATGGTGCTAGACTCTTGTGGATATGAGACATATGGATGGCCCCACCTCTATGAGATGTATCTCGACTTCACCAACACCTACCAAATATGTTAGTGCAAATGCAATCGTCGAGTAATTTTACCGGATGGGTTGTTGTGCCGGCTGGACCATATCTATGTTCCATCAAGTGAGCGAGCAAAGTCGATCTAGGAAGCCCACTATGGGGCTTGGTGGCGTAGGACACTTCTACGGCCGAAAAGACAAGCATGCATGCTGGCATAAACATTTCTACTAGCCTAAACTTCAACAGGAGGTCGCATAAGCATATCGTCATGCATTGCGCCATTGCCAAACCCACCACTAAGAAAACAGGCATGTACACCCTCTTCCTACTCCAGACAAACCATGGAAATCCATCTAGATGGACTACATGTTGGGCCTCCCCATCCCAAGCATGGAAATGACTTCGTGTTTGTGGTTGTTGATCGCCTTCTAAGTATGACGACTTAGCTGCCTGCAAGGAGAGAATCACAACAGAGGCCACTCACAAACTCTTCTTTGAATGAGTCTCAGTACATTTTGAATCTCACAAACCACTGTCTCTAACGGATAGTTGATTTCTCAAGACATTCTCAGCCTTGAGCCTTTGGTTACCGGCCGACACCAAGCTCACTAAATCCACCTGCCTTCCACCCCCGTGATAGATGGCCAAACCGAGGTTGTAAATCGAATGATTGTGCATATCCTTCGCATGTATAATTCAAAGAACCCTCACACATGGGATGAGAGCCTTCCCTATGTCCAACATAGTTACAACCAAGCCTTGCATAGCTCAACCGGCCACAACCCCTTTCAAGTGGGTTGGGATTCCAACCATTGAGTCCCATAGATGTTGCACTTCCCCTTGTGGTCACCTCGATTGACTCATCTCCTGCTCCAACTGAAGCTGAAAAAGCCACCCGATTCATTGAGTAGATCCAGCACATCCGCCAACAGGTTCAGGATATCCTACAGAGGTCCAATGACAAGTAAAAACAGCGCCATGATCAACATCGGGTGCCGCATAAGTTTCAGGTGGGAGACAAAGTTTGGTTGCACTTGTAGAAAGAACGCCTTATAAGATCCCATCGGAAGCTTCGCCCACTCCGTTATGGACCGTACACTATCACCAAGGCCATGGGGGATAATGATTTTGAGCTCAACATTCCTCCTTTCCTTGGCCTGCACCTAGTTTTCAACGTGGATCTCCTTCGCCCTTATTTCCCACCATTATTGGACACCTCAGAAGTAACAGAACAACTGACACCAACAGAGCTCAACCCCGACTGCATACAAAAGGAATCCAATGATCATATTGTGGACAGACAGATCAAGGGCACTCGACAACAACAGATTCAACTCTATCGAGTCGTCAAAGTAGGGCAACTCCTGCACCAAGGCAAGTGGCTCACCCGGGGCCAAATTCAGTAGAAATTTCCTCATCTAATGGGGGACCTCAATGCAATGGAGACCATTGATTCCTAAGGAGGGAGGATTGATCCAGATGGATATCGGTGGCCACCTACCTTTTTCAACTGGCTCAAAATAGTTTTCTGACATTTTTGGCAATTTACTTTTTTAGCAGTTTTAACTTCTGAGGCCATTTTGAGGGCCTAAATTAAGGTTTTTCAGTATAGATCTCCTCAATGGTGTCTAAAATAATTATTGAGCCCCAAAAATGAATCTCCTCGACGATACCTTTCCAACGGGCTATCACACGCCTAAAACGAAGATCGTATGCAAAAGTTACAACCCCGGGAAGTTGATGTACTAACTTACCCAAACGAGGCCCACATGACTTTTGGCGCTTCATATCCTAGGGTTAGGTTTTTGGATGTCTAGGGTTTTTGGAATTATTTTTTATTGTAAAAAGGTCTTCAGAGCCTCATTGTAACCTTCTTCTTACGAATGCGCGCTGCTATCACATCTCTTCTCAGAGATAAGCCGCCACCATTCCAGCAAGCTTGTTTCCACTGCATTTTACAGTTGCAGCTTATTTCGTTATTGAATAGAAAACCAATTTTACTGTATCTCTATTATTTTGTGTTAAGCACCTGTTAATAATCTACATTCATTTCGTTCTGCTCATAAAATCCAGAAATTCCACTTGTAATGATTCAAATTAGATCATCATATAATTTGTCATATATCGTGGTACTTTTGAGGTGTAAAAAATCAAAGGAATCGGCTGGAAAGGCCATTTTAGTGGTAGGTCCTAGTCTAGACAATTGGGTTTAAGAACCTTCTTGAGCCATTTGGAGGCATCAAATGACATTTTTTGGTCAACAAACTACTAGAGTCCCCTGAAAGTGTTCTACACATTGAGACCTTTCCAATGGTGTGAGAATCACCTCAACTGGAGTTCATATGTGAAAGTTATGCCTCCCACAAGTTGACCTACCTTGTTGACCACCATGGTACTAGTGTATTCCACGCCAACCCCCATTACTCAAACGTGTGGGACTAGCCATGTGTGGAATTTCAAGAAGATTCTAGAAGGTATGAAACCTTATCGCTAATTGAGGTTTGAGGATGCAAAAACCCTAACCTTAGAACACTATCGATCTATGTTAAATATCGGGCCACTAGGAAGAGAAGGGGTCCCATTCTTTAGCATTGTAATTGTTCCATAGTTGAGCAGAGCATCTAGGAGTGGTATTTTGAGAACATAATAGAGGAGTTGAGAGATTTTGTAGCAGCCTTTCAGGCCACAATGTCAAAGGATTATGTAGCATCCTTTCAGGCCACAATGTCAAAGGATTATGTAGCATCCTTTCTCCCTAAAACTAATTAAACAAACAAAACATGATTTAATGGTGTTGGAATGCAGTGCCAAGCCTAAGAAAAAAATCCAAATAAGATTCTACATAACTGTAACCTACTCTATATGAAATAAGATTGATTTGGATTAATCAATAGATCTATGTGTTAGCATGCTAATTACTTTAAAACAATAAATGATTGTGATGATAGAGATTAATATAAAGAATATAAGAAATGAAAGTAAAAGAGTACAAAAGGGTCCTTGAGCCCTCTTGAGTGGGCCCTACCCAAGCAACACAAGGATCCTTGAAGAAACTAATGAGCAAGAAAATAGAATCTCTTCTTTGATTGATCAAAGCATAATACATCAATGGAGCAAGGCTCCAAGTTCTCAAAGGTATGTGAACAAAATGACAAGATGAAAACTCTTTAACACGTAATAAAAAACTAACTCCTCAAGTCTATTCCTTGGGTTTCATTTATACTACTTATCTAGAATAAAGATTCCCTTCAATCAAGGAGAGAATTCAGGGCTTTTTGTTGATA
>SNQJ01S0184149.1:0-18959 GCA_010110895.2 Picea sitchensis | reverse complement strand
GTCATCCAAATGTATGATCGATTGTTCTACTTTCTAATGTTTGCATCGTGATCTTTGTTTTTCATTAATTCCATACATAGTTTCCAATGGTTCTTTAGCTCTGTTTTGTATTTCAACATTAGCCCTTGTACCTTGGTCTACACATCATTTAGGTGCCTCAATAGATTGGTATTTTCTACCCCAAACCAAGATCATTCTAGAATTTGATGAAAGTTGTGTAAGTCTTAGGTGTTAACCTCTGACTGCCATCTCAAAACCCTGCACCATGTATTTCCTCACCAACACTTTGCTTAGTCAAAAATATAGAGCATAGCAATGCAATTACACCTCTTTGACAACCACGAACCTCAGAACTTCCTCCAGTACTACAAGGTAATGTGACACTTGAAACGACAAAATGTGCTCTGTTTCCAGTATCTTTCTCCAATAAACGAATCCAAATATTGGTCACTCAACGCTTCATCCCGATCCTTTTTGGAATGAGGTAAAACGATCCACATATTTATGCATGTTTTCTTCTGTAACATGAACATTTCTTCCACCAGGAATAACTTATGGTCGATGCTTTCACAAGTTTTCCCATGTTCTGCATAAATGCGTTGAATACCATTTGACTTGTGAGCCCTCCTTCATATGACTTTCGATTTCATCTTGTGACTTGAGATCGGGCCTGAGAACCGATCCACATTATACAGATGAGAATTCCTGTATCCTACCCACCATCACGATGAAAGCATCTACTTCGAAATCTAGAACACACAACATTGGAAGAACATGGGTTTTTGTTGCTATTACGTGCACGAAATGAGGTCTGAGATTCTGGAATCGTCTACCTTAACTATAGAATCTGACTGAATTAGATTTGACAGATGAAATGTCACAAAATCCGCAGGTTGCCAGGTGTTTAATGATAACTGCCCAAAATTTGCGTTTTTCATCGCCAAACTAAACTTCAAACGCCAAATGTATCTTTTATCTCCGATAACCACAGTTCCCATATCTTTGAATTTATCTATTAATGACATCCGAAAAGGACCTCGAGGATCTCTTGGATCTAATTTGATCGCATCCAAAGCTTCAAGCATGCTCTCTTGTCTGCCCACCTCTTCCAAATCCAGTCTCAAATTCACCCTTTCGGGCTGATATCACCAAAACTCCCACATCATCTTGTGAAGCAGCACTGATCATGTTCGAAACATAGCTTTTGTGTCCTGGAGCATCCAGGATTGTGAATCTTGTCTTGTCAATTTCAAAATGAGTTGTACCAACCTCCACTGTCTTTCCCTTTGCTCGTTCTTCTTCATATTTTTGAATTGTACGCTCATCCACCATTTTAGATAGATATAATATTTGCCTGTCAGTTGTTGATTTACCAGGATCAACATGACCAATGAAGACAACATTCATGTGCAGCTTCTCTTTAACCTCTTCTTCTGGTTGTTGAGAATCCTCAGAATGTGCTTGAGCCATTTCTTCATGTTTAATGTCAACTTCTGTATCTTTTTCCATTCCCTTTAATTTCAACGATTTCAAATTAGATACTACCTGCTCCTCGTACCCTTTTGGAGCATCGTTACTCTTAGCACGTTCTTGTTTCAATTCTTCACTACAAGTCATATATTTTGTATACTTATTATTCCACCGATGACATAGCTCTTGCCATCCAATGAAAATTGTGAGCGGATCTTTGAGAGGAATTTATATCTGGTAGTGTTTCCAATGTGCCATGCTCTGAATTTTAAATATTTACAGGTCTAAGCATACTCTATGTCACGTTCTCAGCCTCCTTTATCTGTTCTCGGGCCACCAAAGACTCAATCTTTGATGGCAAAGCTGCTGGGAAGATGGACGCCCTATACGGGATTGGATCAGACTCTCTTACTTCCTTTTCGAAACACCCAATGCCATTTCTATATAAGTATTTTCATAGCCTTATAGCTTAACCTGCCCTGCAAACATTCACAGTCTTCCAGTGTCTAGTCCATTGGGCTATGGAGTCTCAAATGTTGTCACCAGACCTCTGCAATATTTATTCAAACCCGGAACATACATTACTGAAAATAAATAATTGTTGCAAACTAACAAACTGAAAAGAATCTTCAACCATGATTGATGACGAAATCATTCTCTATCTACTCCTACTTCTAACCAGTTATAGATGGATCATTATGTGACATCATGCTTCCAATGAAGCCATGCTAACATTGAACTAATTACAATAATTCTTTCAATGCAAACCAAAATCAAAGGGGAATTCATAACTTGCAGCAAAATTTGAATTTGCAGCATATACTCACAATCATCATCTGCTTTAATTCTGAAAATGGAAAGACCGAAATATTATGAGAAATATGATTCCATATAAATGGACATTGGATCATAGAAAGAAGAAATAGTTTGACAACCAAACCCAGTTATCTTTGCTTGTTGTTCAAGAATTTCTTCAATTTCTAATGTATGTATCTGCTTATAAACAAGTTTCTGCAATTCTGGAAACAACAAAGGGCTGATTTCACTGCTAACCCTTTCTTGATTGATATCTTCTTCGTGAAATATTTCAATTTTTTGTTTATGAGGTGCTGCAAACCGACAAGAAGACCTGAAATTTGCAGCTAGGTTAAATCCATCATGTTCAATGTCTTCTACAATCATGGAATGGCTGATTTGAACATGAGGTTGTTTCTTGATGAGAAAAGAAAGAGGATCTTCAACATAGATTTCATATATGGGCTGACTGCTCAGATCAACATCAATTGATATAGATATCTTCTCTACCCCATCTACATACTCATCAAAAACTGGTGAACAAAAAACTCTTGTATCTTGTAAAGCAAAACAGGAAGTTTTCATCTCCTTCTTTTTAATCATAGCTGGAAACATGTCATAAGAAGCATCATCAAAAATTTGAGAACAATTATCTTCTATAATTGTTCCTTCATGCAAATTAAGGGAAACAGATGCATCAGAAACAAGGCTTGATGCATCTACAGTTATGCAATCTTCACAATTAATTGTATCAGGAAGTTCTTCCTCAAAAACATAATCTTGAACAAACAGAAGAAGAAAATACTTCCTGCTAAACATGTTTTTCAAATCCATCACAACAATATTCAAGAAGAATTTCCTGGGAAAAATACCTTTTGCATCGATGATGAAATACTCTATGAAACTCTTTTAAAGAAGATATGATAGAAGGAGGTAAAGATCGATACCATTCACAAGCATCTCCTTCTAATGAGAAGACAAACATATTCATGGGCACATCCTCATGATATATATCCAGCTAAACCATGCATTGATGAAATCTGATGAGACGATATGAAGGATTATCTTCTTTCTTTTCTGCAAATCTTGGAAGGTGATCTCCCCAAAAATCTATAGAAGGAACTAGATGTGGGAAACCAGGAATTGTTGAGAAGTCAAGAGGTGCAAACCTTCGAGCCAAAAGAGCTGCAAACGCTTTTGACAATTGATTATTGTGGAGTCGCCATTGAATCTGTCCTTCATGGAGTTGCCAGATAGATGATTACAACCGAAAGATGTCCAAGCTTTTTCTATCATCAAAACTGGATCTTGTCGTATCCCAAGGAAGTTGAGCTTCAATATCCTCTCCCCGACAATGACGCCAATTTGTTATCACTCCAAGAAACTCCTTAGGGTTGTAGGCTAAGAATGCTTGGTAACTTAAGAAATTTAATAATCAAAGTATGTGTGGAACAATGGGATCACTGAGAAGGCTAAGAAAAGGACAACTTTTTATGCATCTAAATAAACCAGTGCTTTGAGAGACCAGATATCAGTTATAGTAGATAAAAAGGTGTGAAGAATACCATTCAAGATAACCAAGTACAAGAGATGTACGGTCATACAAGACAATAAAGAAACATCTAATTCATATTCATGAGCTATACCAGAAGATAACAGTTCTGAATAACTAAGCTGAACAGAATTAAATAACAGAGTAGTGGAGTATATGAAAAGACTGATATATAATAACCAAAGAAGACTGTGATTCATATGACATAACAAAGTCAAAGTACATAGCCAAAGTATCCAGGATTGAAACCCATGTATGTCTTAAGTCTGTAGCTTTATAGCTTTACATCATAGTTCTCATATCCTAAAACAATGGATCTGATATTCTAAAAACAAAAAGTAAACTATATTTACAAAAAACTAGGAAGAGATCCTCAAGATGAGGTCAGTTGATATCTGATGATCTTGAAGAATAGTAAAGTGTTGATGAAGTGCAGTCTACCCTCCCAAGACTGTTTGATTTGGTCCTCCAAAGATAAAATTCAAATTTGGTGAAGTGTGCAAAAACCCTGATTTTCTGCCTTTGAAAAAGATACCAAAATCCATTGAAACACCTCTTCTTTCCCTTATCCATAAAAAATAGCCATTGAATCAGACTTGATAATTCAACAACTGTCCATTTGAAGTCGTTTCAAACCATTCAAACTCAAAAAATCCCGATCTGGGCAAAAATTCGGTCATTCTGGTCGTGACAAGCTTTCACTAGCTTATTTATCTAAAAATCCACTCCTTAGCTGGTGAAAAGCAGAGCTTTCACCAGCTAACTAGCAAAGTTCAAGACGAGTTAGCTAGTGAAAGCGCATATTTTTTTAAAATCAAATTTATCAGTCGTGGAGAGTTCGTTTTACATGCTTGAATAGTCGATCGACATCTAGAAATCCTAAGCTTTCCAATGGTGCTTTCAAATATGCATTTGGAGCTTGGGAAGGTAATCAAAAGTTCCCTGCAAGATTAGGCATCATTCTTTAAAAAATGCCAATGCATTTTTTATCGCTAACACGTTGAGGTGAGAAAATGAGTAAATTATATTTACCTTTCATAACATTCAAGAAATCGTCATTGGAGAGGTATACTTTTTCCAAGGCTTTTCCATTGTGTTTTTCCCAAATCTGCACTTGTATTTGAGACATAATGTTTGCAGGAGGCCGAATGTAGAGGGTTTTGTTCAGAGTGTGTGGGTCGTCCATGGTCTTTATTGTATACATTGCAACATCATGTTCGTCCACCCAAATCACTGTAAAATAACATCAAATTACTACATGATCACACAAATTCTATGATCATCTCATAAATAGCTTAAACGTTCTACTTGTGGCTTTTTACATAGTATGATGATGCAAATTCTATCAACATCTCATAAATAGCCTAAATGTTCTACTTGTGGCTTTTCATTAGGAATATTTTTCAATGAAAGAAACTTTTTTGAAATTGTAGATTTGAATTGTTAGGACTATAAAATCCAAATTATTATACATTTTAAAAAGCAATATATTTCAAAAAGCAATTTAAACAATGAAAAATTGCAATTTCAGCAAACAAAAATTATATAACTAAATTCTAATGATAATTACAAGAAAAAACCAAACCAAACCAAAAGATAAAAAGTTTAAGCTATGTCATACTTAGCCACTAGAGGCAGCTTCATTCAGTTCAATTCAATAACACTTATAACTGTGTATCTCATAAATACTTAGCCGCTATGGGCAGCTTCAGTTCAGTTCAATAGCACAGCCTCCAACAGGTCAGTGAAGGAAAGGAATAACTGTAGACCATTAATATATATTATACATTATTGAATTTTTTAAGTATAGACACTGTGGTGCTGCACATCCAATTATTTATATCATCGATGTATATCAGTGCAAAAAGTTTATTATTTATCCTTAATAGTAGATATCCTTCACCCTTATTGTTTTCCATCTATCTATAAATATGGATATGCATACCTTTGGTATTCCCATCTCCATATATGCTAACTCTATTGTAGGGGGAGTTACACAACCAAGCTGTGTCAAACCCCCTACGAAATAGCCTGCAAAGAAGTTTGCAGAGACGTTGGTATAAGGGATCCCCATTGCCTCGGTGGCACGTTTGATCTCTTTTTTGTCAGAGAAAATTGACATTCCCTGGTTCGATTGTGTTCCATTCTGACGGGATCTATTCTGAATTCCGACGGGAGAAATCTCTGCATATATCATCAATTAAAGGTGTGATTATGAGTGCATGCTTACAATTAGGTATTTGACTTATCACACTATAAAGTTAAAACAACAAGCTAGCTTGCCTTGATGTTTCCAACTTCATGGCTTACACCAGCTTTAGTTGTTGAAGGATTGCATGGCTGCGAATGTGGTTTCCAGCCATGGCGTAAATCATAACGCCAACTTTCTTCACAGTAGCAACAAGGCTCTCATAGTTATCAAACGAACCCTGGAATGCCATCATGCAAATATGCCATCATGCTGAATCAATTTTGTCCAATACCATTAAGTGCCTAAACTCAGCACAAGATCGAGAAGAGTATACAGTAACCTTACCTGTAAAAGATGTACGCCTCAATTTTTGAAGGACAAGAGCATTTGGAGCTTTTCAATGTCAAGGCCAACCGTCTGAGGGCGAGAAAAAACGTAAGTGGGATGACCTAGGGCCAAGCTGGCTCGCACGAATATTCGTCCCATGTATCCCGTTCCCCCACGACCAGAATCCTAGCTTTGGCCTTAGCCATCATTTAGGAAACTCACAAGTTGAGAGCACATAGACAATGAATACAGGAACCACCGCCAAAGCCTTCCAATTCACAAACAACCAAAGCCTTCATGTTTTTCCGTTCCCCACTTGGACATGAGCAGACAAAATTAATTTGACACTGCATATCAATGATTCCACACAAATTATATAGATATAAACCCTCCAAATGAGACACAAATATACCAGTGCAATCATTTTTAAAATTTAGCAATGCCTCCACTTTCAACTCTAATCCTAACAGGTCTATGGAGATATATGTGCTAACAGGTCTTCCAATATTTAATAAATTAATTTAAGTCATTCATTGCTCTATGGAACATGTATTCCAACAGCGGGAATGTGGCTGAAGAACCAGGAAACGTGGCTCAAAATGAAGGAATTCAAGCTGGATTTGGACGAAGCTCTATAGACAGATCCTGGCCATTTCAAAGTTCTCTACAGGAAAGGACAGGCTCTGCTCGGCCCGAAGTATGTTGCAGCCTCCGAATATTTGGATGGCGAGAAGCATAGCCAACAACGATTCATTCATCATGACCAGGATAGCTCTGTTTATATGTTCACCATTAAACTCTTTTAATCTTTTATTCCATGAATTCAATCAATGGAATGACTTAACAGTTACATTGTGGTTAATAGATGAAAATTTAGGTATATATGGGTTATATTTTATCAAAATAATGAGATGCACATATTGAAGCTAATCTTGTTCGTGAAAGTAGATGGAAGAAAAGGAAGGGACAGGTCTAGGAATGTTATACGTCCTAAAATTATCAGTCGGTTTTGTGCAATATTGTTGTGTAGGTGGAGATAGAAGAAATAAAATTTAAATGGGATACAATGGAAAGAGGCAGAACTACAAAAGTAGTCCTAGAGTTTCATTCACCAAGAAAATGGCATATTTGAATATGAAGTTGTGAAAATGTAATTGTTTTTAAAGGAATACTTAATCAAGAAATATTGGCAAAAAAGGATGTTTACACGCCTTTGGAGGAGGTTACAACCACCAAAAAAGAAGAGCACAAAGAAAAGAGACCAAAGAAAATATTGGCAGAAAATGATGTTTACACGCCATTGGAGGAGGTTACATGCACAACAACCGGTTACAACCACCAAAAAAGAAGAGCCCAAAGAAAAGAGACCAAAGAAAATATTGGCAGAAAATGATGTTTACAAGCCTTTGGAGGAGGTTACATGCACAACAACCACCAAAAAAGAAGAGCTTGCACAAACGGAAATCTTTAATGGTAAATGTTGATTAACTGTTCAAACCAAAGGAAAATTTGTATTCAGTTGCAGGAAAATGTTATTTACATGCCTTTGGAGGAGGTTATGTTAGAATTGTCAATGCGGAAAACACAATTCACAATGACAATTAACAATCCCACATAGATTTCACTTGGTTCACCCAACATTGGGCTACGTCCACCAAGCATAGGCATCGGTTGTCTTATTATTCGGATTATGGAGATTACATCAGATTTGCAAGTCTCTCATACACTCATCTCTCACAGTAGTTTTTGCCTCTACAGGCTTACATGTATTTATATACATTTACAAGAAACTGGATAATAAATGCAATCCCTATCCATATTCTAACTTGGTCTATTTGGCTATAACCAACGCAGAATAATAGGATCCATATCCATCATTGGAGGAATTCGTTGTCACCAAATCTCAACAATCTCCACCTTGACAACAATTAACCCGATACCTTGCTCCTTCCTTTTATTCATCATCTTTTATGCAAGCCAAGAGAAGCCAAGCACCACTGTGTTGTGAGACATATTTAGTGATAGGTCTCCTCCTGTCCAAAACACTTGTAAAATATACATTACAATTATGAGGGACCATCTTAGTGTAACCATTATAGGTGACATTTGTGTTTCTCAAACGTTGAAGCACCCATTTCACTGCAGCACCTGAGACAACATCATTAGCATGAATCTGTCACGTATCTCATAACATCATTAGCATGTGAAACATCTGGTCTTAACCATTTCATTGCATGCAACATACCTCCTACTGAACTTACATGAGACATAACCTTTTCCTCTTTCTAGACAGGCCCTATACTTGAAGAAAACTTATAATGGAAAACAAGAGGGATAAAAATTGGTTTTACAATGTTCATACTGAAATCCAGCCACAACTTACTATTACCATCTTTCTATACTTCCATGCCCTTAATTTGTTTGGCTGCTCCTTGATCCCTTATCTGAATTGTCCTGAGTCAATTTCTTACTGATTTTATCCATGCTTTGGCTTGCAACGAGCATATTATCAACAAAGAACATCAAGACTGTGAATGTACTATAAACCATATAATCATTCCTACCATTTGAAAAATTCTGACTCACTATGAAGGATTCAAACATCTTGTATATTTGTCTGGGTACCATTAGGCCATACAATGAATTATCTAGCATGCAAACAAATTTACCATTGCGATCTTGAATCAACCATTTTGGTTGTTCCATACATACAATATATTTGTCAATGATGACCTTGTGAGAAGTAGGATCCCACACAAAACATCCCTTTATACCATCATCATAACTTGGAGAGATATAAAACAAGCAGGAATTCGACAACACAGATTTTAAGTCTAGAAATTATTTACCGCTTACCAGTACCTGCAATTATTTCTTTCTCTTATGACCTTATGCTTCTTCCATAAACTAGAAGATACATTTGTCACTTCATATGCCACTTCAATACTCCCTTCCAGCTTATAAAGGCTATCAACCTGTGTTGCCTTCATCACTACTAAATTACCTTTCGACAATGTGAGAGCTCCACCTTGACCTGCATACTTATATCCACAAGAATCCAACACTCCTAATGAAATCAAATTTTATTTAAGTTGAGGTACATATCTAACATCCGTTAATTCCCTAACAATACCATCGAACATCCTGATTCTAATACTGTCAACCCCAACAGTTTTACTGCGAATACCATTTCCCATAAACACTACACCCTCATCAACATATTGATATGAAAAGAACCAATTTATATGTGAGCACATGTGGTGGGAGGCACCTGAATCTAACTGTCATTCTTCTTTATATTGTAAATTACTAGAAGTTGATCAAACTTGATCAATTATACCTGAATTTGTTATAGCCAAATTTGTTTCCTTCGTAGAGTTTTCCTTAGATTCCTTTCTCTTCCAGCAATCTTTCTTGAGATGTATTATTTTGCCATAGTGCCAACATTTTTCTTTACCCTTTCTGTGTCCTGACTTAGATCGAGAAGAAATTCTCTCATTCTTCTCTTTAGTTCGACCTCTGACCAGCATGGGTTCTGAAGTTGAGGTTTATTTACTAGATTTTCTCCTCATCTCCTCAGCTAACAAAGCTCCCACAACAGAGTCATAATATAAAACTTTTGTTATGGTTGCGCGTTGCTTTGATTTTCCCAAAAGCGCCTTCACCACGCCTTGTTGCACGAGCATATTATGCATCTTAACCTTTCAGATCTTGAAATTGTTCTTGCCATTGAATTTCTCAAACTTAGCACTCTACGTCTTTACCATTAGAGGAAACATAAAGAACAAACACCACTACTTGTAATATCCAAGGCCCTTTGAAAAAAATATGTGGAAGAATAATAATTTAAACTTTACAAAGTTTAATAAAAGATTTAATGAGAAACAAATCCGTTTTACTAACCTTTCCTTTTTCTTCACCTTTTATTAAAAGGAAATAGAATTCACTTTTTAATAAAATATTCACTTTACTTTAACTCCTCCACCCCTTTTTGAATGTTTTAAACATTCATCATGACCCTTCAAGTTTAAATAATAAAGTCAACCTTTCCCTTCAAAAAACATTCACGGACCATGCTTTAAATTTTTTTCAACTCCCAAAACAAATATACGATGTCCTCATTTTTTTTTTGATAAAAGTCATCGCACCTTACACATAGTTAGCCTGTGTGTTTCAAAAGGGCCACCACACCTCCCTTGTGTCTGGCTTGCGGAAAATTTGAAAGTTTCTGCACCTCCCAACGCATCTAGGCTGCGGAAGTTCCCCTGGAGCTGCCGCACCTCCCGACACTTCCAGGCTGTGGAAATTTCGAAAATGTATCTGTGCGTGTAGTGTTTACTAATGACCGCCGCGACCTTCCAGAGGAGAGGCCTACAAAAATTTGGAGATTGACGTGCCCTCACTGCCTTTTCCTCAAACCCCTCTCTGATACCACTTGTTAGAATTGTCAATGCGGAAAATGTTAAATATAATGTAACCTCAACAGGCTGGCTGTACACTGCCAGCTGTCCTGGCCAACAATACTTTCTATTCTTGATTTGCTTGAGCCTATTTAGCTCAGCTATTTCCCTTTGCATAGTACTTACTTCGTCATAGAGTTCTCCATTAACTCTTCTCATTGTACTTTCTTCATATATTCTAATATACTGTTTTTTGTTCTATTCTTTCTCTCTGCATTTCTTGCTTCACAATTTATCATGGTATCAGAGCTCTAGTAGTAAGCCTCTTCAAACAGGCTGGAGAGCAACACAATCCTCAAATAGCGCAGAGCTTCACGGACCTTGAGAGAATTTTGACACAGACTTTTCACAAGGCTTGGAGAGTTGTCTGTCATACTCTCGAAAGATCCTCGCAGGAAAATTCCACGAGGAAGAAGACCGTCATATGCTCAAAAGATCAGCGTAAGAAGCTCACGCATCAAAGCAGAGCGTACAACGCTCGAAAGATCGAGGAAGAAGAGAGTGCAAAACAAGAAACTTTAAAGATTCTTGTAATTTTCAAGAATCATCAAAGAATTCACGAAGAAGAGCTTCAGTGGGCAGAAACGTTGAAGATTTCATGGAATTCGTTCAAATTTGTGAAAGATTGTTGCAGAAGGCAGCATCGTTTAAAGAATTTTGGAAATCACTCAAATTTGTTAAAGATTGTAGCAGACAATGCCAAGCTTCAAAGAATCCATGTATTTCTTTCAAATCTTTGAAAGATTCACGAATCTTTCATCCACAGGAGCAAAGAACGCATCTCATGTGCAAAGAACATCCATTGAGGCTGTAAGATTCGTCCTGCGAATGGATCCAAAGCGGGAAATCCAATTCAGAAGGAACAAAGAGAGCGCGGAAAAGATGAAAGAATTTCAGCCGTTAGATCTTGCGCAGAGGACCGAAAGCCGTTGGATCAGCGAGAAAGTGCACGAGGTTTAGTCCTCTAGAGCGCCAAGGAGAAATTTGACTTGCGAAGTCACGAAATCATCTGGACTGTCCATCAAGAGACACGTGGCGAGATCTCGACATTTCGCTAACTCGCAAGGTGCAAAGGTCAGAAGACTGTCGTGAGAATTCGCGAATCGCGAAATCACGAGTCATTCTAGACTGTTGGATCGCAAAAGATTGTGAGCCATCGATCTTATCCCATTGCAAAATCGGGGATTGGGAGTTGGATGAGCGAAGGATACTGCTCTCCAAAACTCCAATACGCGAAATCTTGACTTCACGTATCGCGAAATCCCGAGATGATTGTGAGCCATCCATCTCAGAGGACAGGTGGCAGCAGATCCAAGTGCCATCATTTTCGGCATTTCGGAGTTCGGGATATCGAAGGTCTTGTTGACGAAAATTCAGGACACTCCACGACGAAAGTCCCGAAATCCCGAAAAGATCACAGCCGTCCATTCATTCGGACACGTGGCGGACATCGAGGAAACCATCGGCATCTCGGCTACCGGGTTTTCAAGTTGACAGAGGATTTTTGTCATCGATTGTCGCAAATCATGAAATTGTGAAACGATAAGGACCATCCATCTTGAGGGGATGCTTGGCAACAATCTACTTCCTTAGGGAAAGTACCCCAAGGAAAGGCCATCAGCATTTTGGGAATCGATTTTTCGGGAGTCGAGAGACCAAGTGGTCGCGCGTTTGAGTCGCGAAACCCCGAAAGGGACTGCGGTCATATCAGGAGAGGTCATGTGGACCAGAGGCATAGACCAAGGGGCTAACTGAAGTTAAGGCCATTTCGGCAAGTCGACATTTCGGAGTTCGCGGTTTCAAAAACTCTGGGACAAGAGTTTCTAAACTCGCGAAATAACGAATCGCGAAATCCCGATAGGATCTGGACCGTCAGATAACAGGAAGATCTGGACCGTTGAATTGTCCAAAGGCAAATTTCGGCATTTTGGCAAATTTGAAAGACAAAGAACCGGAAAATTCCATAGCGCTTTAATATCAAGGCGCGTGGTCACATTGAATGAAAACTAAGGGCCAACTCAAGGCCGATAAGCTCTCCTCGGCCATCGACAAATCGGTGTTTCGGCGATCGGAGGTTGGAGAGACAAGAGATCGGAGGACTAGTATAACGAAGTCCCGACGTCAGAATCGCGAAGCGAAAAACTCGTGAAATCTTGAACGCAGAGTTCCGAAGTCACTGCAAATTACACACAAGAGACAGGTAAGTAAGAATTTTTTCTTTTTGTTTTGTTTAGTTTTTTTTAAAAACAAAAAAAATATGGCTTCGTCTAGCAATTTAGGAACAACTGAGGGTCTGATTCTTCTTAGAAATAACTATGAGTTCTGGTCTCTTTGGATGAAATCCTTCTTACAAGCACAAGAGTGCTGGGATCCAGTGGATCATGGATATGTTGAACCAGACCCAACAAACCTGTCCACCATGACTAATCAGAAGAAAATTGCTCAGGGAACGCAGAGAAACAGAGAAAATAAAGCTAAATTTTGGATTCAAAATTCTGTGGATGATTCAATTTTCTCAAAAATCACAGCCGCTGGTACTTCAAAATAGGCCTGGGACATCCTTAAATATTCCTACCAAGGAAATGACAGGGTCAAAACAATTAAACTGCAGACCTTGAGAACGCAATTCGAGACTCTAAGGATAACAGAGTCCGAAAATGTGGATTAGTTCATGACCAGAGTCATGGGCATCGTAAATCAGATCAGACTGACTAGTGAAACCATCAATGATCAACGCATTGTTGAGAAAATTCTCAGAAGTTTACCAAAGAAATTTGAAATGGTTGTAACAACAATCCTTGAATCCAAGGATCCGTCCAGTTTTTCCACAGATGAATTAATTGGTTCTCTGGTGACACATGAGACCAGACTACATCTCACAGATGAGTCAGTCTCCAATGCTTTCAAAACTCAATTCTCCTTTAGCAGAGGGAGAGGCAGAGGAAGAAGCAGAGGTCACCAAGGAAAAGGGAGCAATCAAAGTAACCCTCACTCCAGTGGAGGTAACAGACAGCAGTATCCGAATCAAATTTCCAAGGTCAAAGACATCAACAACAAAATCAACATCATAATTTCCAGCCTCAGAGAGGCAGAGGGAGAAGGTCAAATGACAAAACAAGCATACAATGCTATTACTGCAAAAAGTATGGGAACTATGAATCTGAATGCAGGAAGAAGCAAGCAGATCAACTCTCAGGCAGAGCACATGTGTCAAATCACATGGGAGAAAACTCAAGAGGTAGGTTTCTTTCATGCCACAAGACTGAACAACAACCTAAAGATCTCTGGTTGTTGGACAGTGGATGCAACAATCACATGACAGGTAACAAAGATTTACTTTCATGCATTGATTCTTCAATCTCATCTCATATTACACTTGGCAATGATTACTTAGTCAAAGTTCAAGGAAAAGGAACTGTTCCTATTCTTACTAAACAGAATGTAAAGAAAGACATAAACAATGTATATCATGTTCCAGATATGAAACATAATTTGCTAAGTGTAGGAAAGCTCACTGAGCATGGCTATAAGGTACTTTTTGAGGGAACATCTTTCAAGATATATGACAAAAAACCCAGCAGAAAATTAATTTCTGAAATCCATATGACTCTGAATAGGATGTTTCCCCTTACACTCAGAATTGCAACTCTGATTCAACCATATGCACAAATTGCATCCACCCTGAATGAAACTATGGTTTGGCATACAAGATTTGGACATCTACCATTTCAGAGTCTAAGTCTTCTTCAGAAGAACTCCATGGTCAAAGGTCTTCCTATATTTAAAGAACAAATTCCCCCATGTGAGTCTTGCATACTTGGAAAACATAAGAGAACTAGTTTTCCACAGTCTTCCAATCAAGCCAAACAACATCTTGAACTTGTTCACACTGACCTATGTGGACCAATGCAAACAGAGTCCATAGGTGGTAGCTTTTACTATCTAACGTTTATTGATGATTTTAGCAGAAAAATATGGATCTATTTTCTCAGACACAAGTCTGAAACTTTTGAAAAATTCAAAGAATTCAAGGCAGATGCTGAAAAACAGAGTGGCAAATATATCAAATCACTCAGGTCAGATGGAGGAGGAGAATACAACTCCAGAGAATTTGCAAATTTCTGCAAATCACAAGGCATTATCATGCAAACAACAGCCATGTATACTCCACAATAGAATGGAGTGGATGAAAGGAAAAACCAGACAATAATGAATATGGAAAGAACACTTCTTAAAGAGAAACGTTTGTCAAATACTTTTTGGGCTGAAGCAGTAGCATGATCAGTTTATCTCCTGAATAGATCTCCAACCACCAAACTAAAGCTAAAAGTCCCTCAAGAAGCATGGAGTGGGACAAAGCGCAATGTTGCACATCTAAGGACATTCGGATGCATAGCATATGCTCACATACCTTCCGAATTAAGGAAGAAAATTGATGACAGAAGTGAGAAATGTATTTTCACTGGATATAGTGAAACATCTAAAGCTTACAGACTTTACAATCCAATCACCAAGAAACTCATTCTCAACAGAGATGTAAAATTTCTGGAAAATCAAGTCTGGAATGATTCAGAAAATCAACAAATGGACAGTCAAAATTCATTGCTGCCAAGTTCTGAAAATGTAGAAAATTCAGGACAACAAGTACCTCAAACTATTCTTCCAAGATTGCAGGTACAAAGGCAACCTAAAAATTCTCATGATAACTCAACTTCCAACAGAGAATCATTCTCTGAACCACAAAATCAGAGAACTCGAAGTTTGAGAGAAATCCATCAGCAGTTGGATGACTTTGAACAACACAACCTTTTTGCTTTAATGTCATGTCAACCTACATCATTTAAGGAAGCAGCTAAGGAGCCACATTGGGTTCAAGCCATGAACCAAGAAATTGACTCCGTTGAGAAGAACAAGACATGGGATCTTGTTGATTTGCCAAGTCACAAGAAGAGTATTGGTGTCAAGTGGGTTTACAAAAATAAACTCAATGAAAAAGGGTAGATCGAAAAAGACAAGGAAAGACTTGTTGCCAAAGGATTCTCACAACAACCAGGTACTGATTATGGTGAAACTTTTGCTCCAGTAGAAAGATTAGACACTGTAAGGACTCTATTGGCCATAGCATCCCAACACAAATGGAAAGTATACCAAATGGATGTCAAGTCATCATTCCTGAATGGTTTCTTAGAAGAAGAAGTCTATGTCGATCAACCACCTAGATTTGAAGTCCAAGAGCACCCAGCCAAAGTATATCGGTTGAAGAAAGCCTTGTATGGCTTAAATCAAGCTCCAAGAGCTTGGTACAACAGAATTGACACTTATCTGATCAAAAGTGGTTTCAGCAGAAGTCAAAATGAGCCAACTCTTTACACCAAAACAGATCANCACGGTAAAATTTTGATTGTATGTTTATATGTTGATGACATGATCTATATAGGAAATCTTGAGTTAACAAATTTTAAACATGCCATGCAATCTGAGTTTGAGATGACAGATCTTGGCATAATGAATAATTTTTTAGGGATTGAGGTTAATCAATCAACCAAAGGCATTTTTGTCTATCAGAAAAAGTATGCAACAGACATCATCAAAAGATTTCGCATGGAAGAATGCAATCCAGCAGAAACCCCTATACCCCTAGGCACAAAATTGAGCAAGAATGATGAAGGTCCTACAATGGACTCTACTCTATACAAAAGTTTAGTAGGCAGTTTGTTGTATCTTACAGCAACTAGGCCTGACATTATAATTAACAATCACACACAAATAATATACATAGGGATTTCACGTGGTTCACCCAAACGTTGGGATACGTCCACCAAGCATAGGCATCAATTGTCTTATTATTCAGATTATGGAGATTGCATCAGATTTGCAAGTCTCTCATACACTCAGTCTCTCACAATCGTTTTTGTCTCTACAGGCTTACATGTATTTATATACATTTACAAGAAACTAAATAATAAATGCAATCCCTTCCATATTCTAACTTGGCCTATTTGGTTGTAACCAACACAGAATAATAGAATTCATATCCATCATTAGAGAAATTAGTTGTCACCAAATCTCAACAAGTTACAAGAACAACAACCACAAAAAGGAAGAGTCTACAATGGAAAACCAACGGAATCCGTTAATGGTCGATGTTGATTATCTGTTCATATAGCTTGAGGTCAAGTTGTATACAAAAAGGAGAGATGCATGTCTCCATAGTTGCACCCTAACTGATAACTAAAAATTACACGGAGATAAATCTACAAAGAGATACTGAAAGGACGTGAGGGATATGTTGCAATCACAATTATCCATGATTAGGATCATTCTGGAGGGATAAATCCAAGGAAGCATACACATGGTAGAGGAAATCAAACAAAGAATACTCAAGAAAGAACTATTCTCATCATAAACACCATTTGTGTCTAAGACGTTGTGTTCAATGCTCCAGTCCTGTGTTATCTGTTAGTATCTCAAAGAGTATTTCTACATGGACTTTTGAGTCTAGGTAGACTAACCCATTCCTTACAGGAGTAGCACCCATTAAGAGTCTAGGAAGGAGTCCATGGAGTAGAAGAAGATGACCCTGAAGCAGCTAGCTTCACTGATGAGGCTCCCAATACGGCTATGAGAAATCCATCCAAAGCCTTCGCACTGCATAAAAACTATGAAAAACTACAACGTGCTCCTTCTCTCTATACATGTATGAAAACATTACCTAGTTACATTTTGTTGCATTTCTATTTACAAAAGCCAGTATTTACTAACTAATTTTTTATAACCTTGAACCCACTACATTATGATCCTAATTTGGGTATAATGTCTAAAACCCAACAATGGCGGCATTGGGCAGTGATGCCCTGCGTTCCCTTTGAAACATGTGCACCCAATCCACAAAACGCCCGCCATTCTCATCGTCTGTTTTTGACCGAGCTACAGTCATCATCCATGGTGCCCATGCTATCCTTCCATGTGATTTGAACCACAGGTATAAAAACATTACCTACTTACATTTGATTGTATGAAAACATTACCTAGTTACATTTTGTTGCATTTCTATTTACAAAATCCAATATTTATTCAATGATGCTTTGAACCTAAACTTATCGGATACTAACTTCAACCTTGTGGTATTTGGTTTTCTTAGGGTTTCTACTGGTAGATGTGGAGGAGCATTACCGACACTACTCACTACTGGTAGATGTGGAGGAGAATTACCGATACTAGCTCAGGGATGCACCGATAGAGGAAGAGGAGCAGGAGTAGTAGCACCAACACCATCTCACCGTCTTAATTCATAAATCTTTTTCATGATTAGTATCTCATACTAATTATAAACACGTTTGTGGTGGGAGTGGGGATAAAAACTGGTCTTGGGGATTTTTAAGGTAAAATTGAAGAAGGGTTCATTTGCATCGACACAGTCTATTGGCTGGCTAGAGTTTAGGAGATGTGGAAGAGAACATTGTCGGTAGGCGTGCAAAGATTTCTCAGCAAGGTATTTCTCTCTTTAATTCTAATGGCATTATAGATGGAACTGAATAATTCACACCAGAAACCTCTGATTATGTAACTGTTTGTAGACTAATTTTTTCTTGAAATTTTAGTGTTCAACAAGTCTAGTGAATTCATGTTGAACACGATGAAGTAATTCAATCATTTAAATTAATTTGACTATAGAATTGAGAATTTTCCATTGGATTTTTTTGGAATTTTAAAACTATCCGTTAAAGAATTTATAGTTTCTATTATATATATACCTCAAGGAATTCGAGTTTGCCTTTATACTGGGTTTTTACTATTTCTCATGATAGACGAACTACAATCGATCAATTGCGTAGAAGGTGACTAAGGGTTTATCACGAGTTAAGCATTGAAATCTAAACGTAATCAACATATTTGAAATCGAAGTAATAGAGGTATTATAATGGCGGATAAACCGCCCAAAGGTAGAACAACTCACATAAGAACAACTGTTAAAGAACCACAACTAGCAGCATAAGCTGCAGCTGCGTCCACTGAGCCCACTGTATTGGATTCCTAAGCATTCACTCATGGTGACATTCCCAAGGTTCAATATCGCCACCTTTCTCACTTCTCAATTATCTTTCCACTATGAATGAAGAAACTGTACCTGTATTGGAGATAACTTACTAGGTTTTGATTCTAA
>SNQJ01S0184148.1:32832-49496 GCA_010110895.2 Picea sitchensis | reverse complement strand
AGAGATTGAATGGAGAACTGGTGCAAGACTGTATGAAGGATTGAAGCTACAGCAGCAAGAGACAACAAGTAATCATATGTGGTTGAACTTCTTCATGCATGAGCAAGTGTGTGTGTCAGAGCTAGGAACCATCGAAAGGAGATCTACGACATCAAGGCTCAGGTTGTATATTTCTCTTTCAGTTAATGCAATACATGAATATGTCCCGTTCCCATAATGATGATGTCATCTTATTACATGATTCCTTGATCACATGTATAGACTAGATATTGAATATATTAATGCCTTTGTTGTGATTGGTTTGTGTTGTTGTGATTGAAACGACACAAGAGCATTGGAGCAGAGCAAGGAACAACATAGATTAAAGGAGAGCATTCATAAGGTATGTCCACTATCCATTTCTCTTAGTTCATTCAATATTTAGATCTAGGGACAAAGTAGTATTCTGTTATGGTTTGTTCCAGATCCAGGTGGATCTGGGGAGATTGGTCTATGTCCGCACTCACGAATTTATCCATAAACAACCAGTGGGCATGTTTAGTACCTCGACAAAGTTGTCTTGGCATCATGCATGCATTTACCCATGCCAAAAGACATTTTCAACATCTCGGTGGGTTTACACGCACTTCCCACAGCTCTTTTATGATTTAATTTTTTAAAGATAGATGATTGAGTGGGGTGACGCTGAAAATTATGATATTTTAAACATATTTTTACAGACCTCAACAACATTTTTTAGAACTATCCTTCATTAAGATTCAGAGATGGTTTTTTAACAAAACCAACCTTCTAAGGCAGGGAGACATCTTCTGATTTATTCCATTAAGGAACAGGGACAGCGTAAAAAGATAATGGATGATCGTGATAGGCTTTACTCACAGATCGAAATCAGTTAACTTCTTTCAAACAACAGTCCTTGTTCAACACAGATGTAAATTTTAGAAGTATATAATTGATGTTTAGAAAAAATTTCAACAGTCATTTCAGTGAAAGAATTTTATTTTTTCTTTGTCTGAATAGTTCAGCATGCAGGTATGTGTATTTCCAAAAACAAAAACTGATAAGTGCAAGGGGAAAATCAAAACCAAAAACAGTAAAAATAATAATAATAATAATAATAATAAATAAAAAAAATATTTACATAGTATACAAAGGATTTTCATCAAGCGAAATATCTTTTTAGAGCTTGGCCATTCAATGTATAGGTGTCTGGCTGTCCCTCTAGATTCTATAATCGGAAAGAGATGGGACCCAATTTATCAGCGATTAAAAATGGTCCAAGCCATAAGTTCTGAAACTTCGTGTGCTCTCCCTTTCCCTCATGTGGTTTGTCCCATTTCAAGACAAGGTCACCTACTTCGAAGTTCCTATCAGAGGCAGATTTGGAATCAAACCAGCTTTTGACCACTAGTTGATGGTGATCTAACTTACGTTTATCTTGAGCTCTTACCTCTTCTAGTTTCATTAAAGAGTTAATTCGGTTCTCCAAAGGGGGACATTCTTCTTCTTGTATTTTATGTGATAGCTAAAGTGAGGGAAGAAGAATGTGTGGTGGCAGAATTGCTTCTTTGCCATAGATGAGAAAAAAGGGAGAGTTACCTACAACAGTCTTAGGTGTTACCCTATCAGTCCAGATTGCGTTTAACAGTGCATTGTGCCAGTTTTTGTGATTCTCAGATACCGTTCTCTTGATGATTTTAATCAGATTCTTATTTGTTGATTCTGCCAATCCATTGCCCTGAGGGTAATAGTTGGCAGAATATTTCAATTTAATTCCTTTTTCTAGAGCGAACTCTCTCATCTCAAGAGACGAAAAATAAGAAGCGTTATCGAATACTAAAAAGTCAGGGATACCAAAACGAGTAATAATATTCGAATTTAAAAAGGCAAATACTTGACTGGTATAAACAGTTCTTAATGCGGCAGCTTCAGACCACTTGGTGAAGTAATCCGTGGCTTTTATGATAAACTT
Organism: Picea sitchensis; assembly: GCA_010110895.2. Taxonomy (NCBI): domain Eukaryota; kingdom Viridiplantae; phylum Streptophyta; class Pinopsida; order Pinales; family Pinaceae; genus Picea; species Picea sitchensis. Next base: position 47,524 of record SNQJ01S0184148.1, on the reverse strand, counting down.
ATGCTACTGTGAGGATGGTGGATTGATTGGGCCTATAATGTCAAGGCCCCACTGCTGAAAAGGGGAGTCTACTGAGACAAGCTACAAAGGGAAGGCTGGTTTTTGTATGCGCCCAGATGCTTTTCGACAAATAATACACTTGCGGCACAAGGCATGGGAATCTCTAAAAAGTGTGGGCCAGTAATAACTGGCTCTCAAGGCTTTATGGGCAGTGGTTTCACCACCAAAATTCCCACCATCTTCTCCTGCATGCAATTCTAGTAAGACATTTTCTGCTTCATCTTTGTCAAGACAACGCATTAGTACTCCATCAAAATTTTGATGAAACAAAATACCATTAATCAAATGAAAGGAGGAAGATTTTAATATTAACACTCTTCTTTTAGTGGGATCCAGGTGACGGGGGGATGACCCATGTTCAAGACAGAATTTTATATCGTCATACCATGGACTGACAGAGTTTTGTGCACAACAGATTTCATTTTGATTATGTTGTCCTAGGTTTGACGTATCATTTTCTTACTATCTTGTTGCTGCATCAACAACTAACTTGAATAACCCTTGGCCTCTCACTATTTGAGATGGGGTAATTTCTATATCGTACTCCTGCAAGGAAGTAACCCAGTTCACTCTCTTTTTTCCTAATTCTTTCTGCACTAATAGGTTTTTGACGGCTGGGTAAGGGACATTAATATTCGTCTTGGATTTCAAAAGATAAGATCGGAAGTTCTTAACTGCTTTAAAAACAACGTAGGCTTGCTGATCTACTGTTGGGTAATTAAGTTCCACACCTTTGAAAGAAGAGCTCATAAAGGCAATGGGTACTTCATTGTTTTCGACATTCTTTTGAGTTAGGACAACAACGTAGGAGCGTGAAGTCTTGCGAAAAGTCGAGGCTCATGAGCGAAGGAGCATCTATTATGGCCTTTTTTATTGAATTGAATGCTTGATTTTCTAAGGGTCCCAAATGATATTGTGCATATTTCTTAATTAAATTATGTAGAGGTCTCACCATCTCGGAGAAACTGGGAACGAATCTCCTGACGAAGTTTATCTGGCCTAAGAAAGACTGCATAGATTTTTTGGATGAGGGAGGAGGGAGTTTCGAGATGACTTGTGTCCTTTCAGGGTCGATAATCATCCCTTTGCTTGACAAAATGAATCCTAAGAATTTACCTTGTTCTACTATGAAGATAGATTTGTTAGGATTTAAGGAGATGCCATATTTACGACATCACTGTAGAACAACTCTTAAATGAGCTAGATGATCAGTTTTGTTTTTGGAAAATACAGTAAAATCATCTAAGTAAACTATGACGGATTGATTGATTAAGCCTCAGAAAGCGATGTCCATCACTCTCTGGAAAGTGGCACCAGCATTAATCAGTCCAAAGGACATTTTCCTATAAGCGTAGGTGCCCCATGGAGTGCGGAAGGTAGTTTTAAGTTGGTCTGGAGGAGACATCAGGACTTGGTTGTATCCTGAAAAACCATCCAATAAGGATAGTCTCTCAGAACCAGATACCTATTGAAGGATCTATTCCATAGGTGGGACAGGGTAGTTGTCTTTATCATACGCTCTATTAAGGTTTCAGAAATCGATGCAAAGTCAGAATTCCCCACTTTTCTTCCGGAAAGGGGTAAGCTTAGAAACCCATTGCGTGTGCCTAACTGGGAAAATTATCTTAGCATTCAGGAGTTTATTTAATTCTTTTTTGATGGTCGGTTCGATCTTAGGGTGCATTTTTCTTAATTTTTGTTGAAAGGGCAAGGTTTGGGGTTTCATAGGAATGACGTGTTGTATGATATTGGGGTCGAAAGATTTAAGGTCGTCATACGTCCACGCAAAAACATATTTAAATTCTTTAAACAATTTAATAAATGCGGATTTCTCTTGTTCAGCACACCCCACCCCTAAATTAATGCACTGTGGATTGTCATTAGTTCCCAAGTTTACCTTTTCATATGATAACGAGGAACTATTGGTTTTACAGTTGACCGATCTTTTGAATCTATCTTGAAGATCATAAAATTTCTCTAATCTAACTACAGATTTAGGGATCAAATTTACCATGTCTAATGAATATTCAGGAGACCTCGGATCTAGTATTACTGTGAAGTCGCGCAAATTATCGTCATGAGTGCATTCATCAATCACCGCGCCTTGATAAGTTTCTTCCATATGAAGGAAGCTAATAATTTGTTGATCATCGTCGAAGACTCTCCAATTTGTGATGTTGTCGGGAATGGATGTCCTGAACAACAATTTGACGAAGAACGCATTGGGGGACAAGCCTTCTGCAGGAAAGATTTTAGAAGCTACGTTAGCTAATAGATCAACTTCAGAATTATTCAATATAGGAATACAATTTATATTGAAAGCAGAGAACTTATTCATTAAATTCCATACCTTGGATTGGTAGCTTTTAAGATGGAGAGACAGACAGTGGATTGAATCTCTTACCTGTCTAACCATGATTTTCGAATCACCAAAGACAACCAAATTTTGAATGTTCATATCTAAAGATTTTCTGAGGCCCTGCAATAAAGCCTCATATTCTGTTGTGTTATTAGTACATTCAAATTCTAACCTACATGCAATCAAGGTTTTGTTACCTGCCAGATCAATAATAACACAGCCTGCACCTGCTCCTTCTTTGGAATTTGACCCGTCAAAATAAAGAGACCAAATTTGATTTTTATCGGGTGCATGAGACCATTGTGTAGGAGTTGTTGGCTGCAAATATGCTACAATCTCAGACTGTTGTTCCAGATCAATGATAGCTGAAGTCTCAGCCATGAAATTGCTGAAAAAGGTATCCATCCCTTGTATTTCGGGTGAATCAGCAGAAGGTGTAAATGGTTCATTGGGATCATTTAAATCCGTGACTGTGAGCTTTAGGTAGCGTTCACGATTTACCTTGATCTTGTTGGGCTTGTTGTTCTCGGGCAGCCATAGGTGAGACCAATCTGTTGTGAAATAGTCGTGTAGCTGCTCTGACCAGTCTCTTCTTAAAAACAAACCATAAACTTTTGGAATATCCACAACAATAATATCAATAACTTGATGAACTTCGGGGTTAGAGGATAATCTTATAAGCATATTCCTTAATTTGCCTATGACTTTGACACTAGTTCGATCAAGTTGGATGATTTTTAAAGTGGATGGTTCAACTTTAGCGTTAATATTCTGACACACAGACCATGGAATCACATTGGATGACACTCCTGAGTCTACCATACAATTGTGCACGTTTCTGTTAAAGATTTCGAAAGTTAACAAAAATGGAGGTACATTTTTGCGAGTACTAAGGGTGGAAGCTTGTGGCTTTTTACTTGCAGTTTCTAAAGCTAATTTATCTACATTTGTTAAATTATTTATAGGAAGGCTTCCTTTATCGTGAAGATCAGGATTATTCTTAGAGGAAGTCTTATGAGGAACTTTGTTCTGTACAACCTTTTTACTGCTTGAATTACCATTTTTGCTATTCTCTACGATATTTTGTAACATTTTTTGTAGCAGAAATGGAAAGTTTAATAATTCATAAATAGAAATGTTAGCCCTTAACTTTTTTAGATCTTCAACTAAATCATAATCTAATTTGGGGTTTACATGACTCTATTTAGTCTTAGCTGGTTTAGATTGCTTCGGGGGCAAAGCCGTAGTGTTTTCGGAAGAACATTTGTTTGTTGTCTTACTCCTAGTATTGTAGGGATGTACTGTCTCGAAGTTAGCTTGAAAAATACTATCCGAGAAGTGTCCAAATTTTTTTGGAGAAGATTCTTCTTCTTCAACTATCTCTTGTTCAACAACCTCCTCAGGAATCTTAGGAGGCACCAAGTTATCCTGGGCTTCTAGAATTGTTTGAAGGGCAAATTGCATACTTTCTAAATTTAGGCCCTCGGTATTTGGATTAGGTCGGTTGGTGGGAAAAGGTTTCCTGAACGGGGGTTTGTAGGGCCCTTTGCTCGAGGAAGCTTCTTCAACCGTCCTTTTCAAATCTATAACTTGATTTGACAGTTTTTGAACAACTTTAGTTAATTTTTCTAAATCTGAGCTTTCAGGTTGTGTTTTATTTTGAGAAGGTCTAGGGAGGATCTCGATCTTCTTTTTGGAAGATGAACTAGTTTCTATTTCGTTGCTAGTAGTGTCCTTTAAACTAAGGATGTCTTTTTCAATCTGGCTGGCTTCTTCAAAGGCCTCTAACAACGTAGCTTTCTTAGATCGCTTTACCCAAATGACTATACTTTGATGTAAGGATTTAGTATAATATGCTATGATAAGATTCTCGACAGGCATGGAATCCGTAGGGATTCGGTTCTTAAGTGTTAAGAATATTTGATTAAAGTCTTTAATTTTCTCCTTTGGGCTCATTCTTAAGCTAGAGAGCTCCATAACTAGAACTTCTGGAGACTTATCGTCATTGAATTTCTCCAAAAAATAAGATTCGAACTTCTCCCAAGACACGATGGTATGGGGTTGCTGGGCAAAGTACCAGGTAGAGGCATTGCCCTCGAAAGTATAGGGGAACAACCTACAGACTACGTCTTCATGCTCGACATTACGAAGTCTAATGGATAACATAAACTTTTTAATGTGGTCTTCGGCGATCTGTTTAGAGTCAGGGTCAAACTTGGGAAGCCACTTCTCAGGATGTTTGGGTAAGGGATGTTGAGGCCCAGGCACGACTATAACATCCTGGTCGAGCCAAGGTCTGGCATGATTTTTCTGGTTGGCCATTGGTGTAGGTGGTGTGGAAGGCTAATAAGGAGAACTGCCTTCGTTAGAAGAGTCTTCTCTAGAAGAAGAAGGAGGTGATGGAGGTGGTGAGGGTGGTATTCCAGATCCTCCTGCAACAGGAGTGAGGATTGGATCTGTAGGGTTCAAAGTGAGGTTAGTGCCTCCAAGTTGTTCTCTGATGTCAGAGAATTCTAACGGTTGGTCCAAGGGTTGATTTGGTTGTCTTAGACGGGCGAAGGCACTATGTGTTCTTAAGATATATTGGCGGACAATCTCTTGTACGTCACCACCTACAGGATTCAGGGTTGCTGGTTCAACTGTGATCCGTAGATCGTCGTTTGATGTGGTTGTTGTTTGAGGTACGATGTTTTCGTTTGAATGGCTTATTGTCACTATAGGCGAGCGGTTAGGTGGTGGAGGAGTCTTACAACCACCTCGTGTCATTAATAAGTTTCAGGCCCTCCTTCTAGCACCATTTGTTGGCGGGTGAAAATGAATGCTCGTCAACTAAAGGAGTGGATCCGGTCCGGGGTTTTCTAAATAACCCAATCCATTTGGGATGATCCACCCCGACGGGTTTAGCGGCTCCGTTGGCCGATCTAAGTCCTAGGAAAATGAAAGAAAACTAACTAAAAGAACTAATCTAAATGAAAACAACAATTAAAGCAAACTAATAAACAAATCTGAAATAAATATACACAGTCTATTGTCTAATATTATACAACAATAATTCTATGAAATTAAATGTTCAATTATCAATAGAATTAGATCCCAACTACAAATGTACAATATTTACAGATTACATATTTTAAATCGAAAACCTGAAAAAAAACCATTTGTGAGCTATCCTATGACAACAAAGCTATTATTTTATAATTTTATAATTTTATGAAACAGAAAATAAAATGACAATTATCAAAGATGAATAATTAAAATAACAATTTGTACTATAAAACTAAACTATACATCTATCTAAACTACTGAAAATTCTCAAATTTATTATCTATCAAATTGCAAATAACTATCTAACCTAAAGTAACGCTTTCCAATTTGTCACGTGCAAAGTATCCAATTCAGTTGTTCGATGGGAGGAAATCTGCGCCAGATTTTCCACAAACTTGTTGTAAACAGGAAGCAACAGTTCTATTTGAATATGAATGATAGGACAAACAAGACATAAAACGACAACACTCTTAAAATTTACAAATCATCACATTTAGATAAACCCATATGCGAAGATTTGTACAAAATGATTCATTTAACAAAGAAGATAAACCTTTAATTCATTAAATTGAAATAGAGTAATTGTTGTACTAAAACTGAGATACATAAGATATGGACAGAATTTAAATCAGGACGCATTAACCTGTAATAAGTCTTGATATCTAAAGTAGTCAATGACTTAATCACAAATGAAAATGCACACAACTTGAATGAAAGTATGATAAATTGAAAGCTAAAGCTGTTCCAAAAGATCCACTTCCATTCAAGTCTGTATCCTCATAAATCCATAGTCTTTTTCTCCCAACAGTGATCCGTTCATTACAAAAAAATAGCAAGTATTTAGAGGCCACAGGGTAAAACATCCCTGTGGGAATTATCAAAAACAGTTTACAAAAAATCTGGGAACAATCTCCCAAGTCTCTATTTCTAACTTAAGCTAACAACCTAAAACAAAACTATATCACAAAAGCATCTTCTAAACTACCACAACATGTCCAATTTTCCATTGAAATTCATAGGTACCTGTAGGTGGACAAGAATAAAGAAGTTTAGATAATGTTTTATTGGTAAAATTAACAAAATCTAAATTTTAAGACTAGCTACAGAATCTTGTGATTCTGTAGCTGGTCTAATTTGAAAACAGAACTATTTTAAATCAATCAAACGATAACAGAAATATATTCAACCTATTAAACCAAATCTTTAATTACTGATTCCAAACAAAGAGAATCATTCATACCACAACAAACCAAAACTTGTATGCAAATTGAAGCAAACGAAATCGTGGTCACTTAACCAAACGGTGACAGGGATATATGCAAAACACTTTTTATTACCAATTCAAAGCAGACAGATCAATTCGAAACCAACGAAATCATATTTGAATCAACCTCAAACCAAAACATACTATAACCAATCAAGCAAATCTTTCATATTCAATACAAACACAATAGTTTATGTTGACTCGGAACTTAACAAAATCATTTTTAAATCCAAAACTAATAGATTTGTTTTTTCGAATCAATAGATTACATTGTATTTATCAAACCAATATTTGATATTAATGCATCGCATACATAAAAGACTATTCTAATTCAAACATAAAGAATCGTTTCAAAATCAAACCAAACAGAACCGAATCGAACTAACTTAGAGCCGACACAATCCAAGAACAACAAAATCATATTAATCAAATCATAGCTACATTGGATTTTAGAAAAACGAATCGATGCAACAAAATAGTTTGTGCCAATTCTAAATGAAATCTTTCGTGCTAATTCAGATACAAAACAAAATCATTTCTGGTAATTCGAAGCAAACATAATTGTTTTTTAATCTATTTAAACAAACAGGACTAATCGAAGGCAAACCCAATTGGTCATACTAATTCAAACCAACTCATAAAACAAAATCAATGTTGAAATACATACCTGGGCAGTAGGAAAATGATACGATTAAGATAACTTTGAATTGACAAAGCCGTTGATGCCTCAACATTTCTGAAGACAATTGAGCCGGTGGTCTTTTTCTTCTTATCGTTGGCCTGTAGCCTGTCTCTTTATTTTGACAGCGTTGTCACCCGTTCCTCCAAAGATTTAATCTTAGATTGCAATAGGGTAACATTGGTGTAATAACGTTCAAGCCAAGAATTTCATTGAGTGCAAGGTGATTGATTTGGCCTTGGCATTACAGGTGAGGGTTCTTTCAAGTTACCACGGGTGTTACTGTGAAGCTTAATTCCCGATAATTTAGGGTCGTTCTTGAGGCACGGAGGTAAGTTGGAAACATAGTCATAGGGTTCCATTGAGTAGAGGCCATGAGAGTAAGGGTATTCCTCGGCTAGGAAACGTTCAATCTCAGAGTCTGAATCCTCGCTCAAGACGATTGGCTTCTGGTCAATGTCTTGTTTGGGTTTGTTCCTAGCACATCTGGATATCCATCGTGCATTTTTCTTTCCCTTACTGTTGACACCAGTAACACCTTTTCCTTTCTTCCTTACAGGCCTCTTGACAGCCTTGGTATTGTCTTTAGCACACGGATTGGCCATGGTATCGGGTAGGTCAATGTTGGGGTAGTTCGAGGGTTTGAGAAGGGGTAGAAAGGTAGGAGATGGCACGGTAGGCACAACCAGGGTTTCAGTAACCACAACCTTGTCTACCTGAACACACTCGGGAGTGACAAAGCCATTCCTTGATAGGAAGGCTTGCCAACAATCACCACTAAGGTTCAAATGATGAATGATAATGATTTTTATTAAGTAGTGATGAAAAAGGTTGCTATCATCCTTCTCACGCTTAAATCGTTTGGACATTTTGTAAATACTGCATAGGAGATAGTGCAGCATGTTCAGAGGGTAGTCTATAAAATTCATCAATAACCGAAGATGATACAGAAATACCAAACCATAACGACCTTCACAAGTCACAAACTGCTTAACAATTGCCAATAGATCATGCCACCTGGGTTTGAGGGCAATGACAGGCATACCTCTATCACAACTAACAATCTTTCTCGATGTGAAGAAGAGCGGCCACGACACCTCGTCCACTTTGGATTTCTTAAACCACCTCTTCCCTTTAGCTGGTAAGCCTGTAGTCGAGCTGAGGAATTCCTCATTTAGTTCAAGTTGTATGTCCTTGACCTTAGCCCTGCATCCGTCGAAGGTGAGGGAAAATTGTTGGGCTACCGAAAGGTTGAAACCCTCAAATCTCTGGATAAAAACTAACGAGCCACTATTTTCCAAATCCTCACGAGCATTATCGAATAGCAAGAGTGTTTGGCTGCCATTAGGTTCTATGCGCACCACAGGTGCCATAGGAGAGGGCACATAGTGGGCAGGGTAAAGGGTCAAGGGTTTGGACAGGGTATACACAGGATCGAAAGCTTAGGGATTTCCCAAAAACCAACAGAGGTAACCCGGGATAGAAAGCAGGAATTAATGCCTAAGTGTGAGAGGGTGGTGGAATGAAATCAACCCATGTAAAACAGTCATATCCAAATGTACAATCGACGGCTCATATGGTGATTCAAATCACTATTGTAATGTGTTAAAAGTAATTCCATTCAAACAATTAATGAAAACTATGGTAAGTTGACCCAAACATTTGCACAAGCAATAGTGTTTGCATGGTTTTAAAATCAAAACAATGTTTTGAATATAGCACCAAGGATTCGATAATAAATCATATGCTTTGTATGAAACCATTGAATTAAAGGTCTAATCACCATGTTAATGCGTTGTTATGAAATCATTGAATTCGATCAAAAGCAATAGAACATAAACCACCATTGAATCAAGGACTCAATTACAATCATTAGAATATGATCACAGTCTTATAAAAAATGAAGTCATATTAACAACAAAAAAGAAATGCCAAATGAGTAAAGGTTTTGGTGTCTTGCCAACTGTGTGACCGTAATTGAATTGAAAATGCAATGAACACATAGACAAGAGTAACCATAATAATCCAATGATGATTTTAATGCCATTGATGTGACTTCAAAATCCAAGTTTTCATGCTTGCAGTCGTGAAAACGAGAACAAAAGGTAGGTGTGCAAATGCTTAAAATGACAGTGTTGTTTTATTCAAAAAAAATCGATGAGAATCAAGGGTTCCAAAACACTTGTGTATGCAGGTTATAAGGAAAGGATAAAATGTGAAATGGCTGCCAACAAGCTGGAACACAAAGGAATTCGGTGCTTCCAATGAATGTAATTGTTCAAGAGATATAAGAAAAAGTATTCTGTGGTTTTCTCCTGATTTGGGTTTCCACGTAAAACATTGGTGTACTGAGTATGTGTGTGATTGTTCATTTCTTATTTCTCATTATTGGATGATAATTCTACATTGATATAAAACTTGGATTATTTGGATAAAAAGGATTATAATTATGTTATTACTGATTCACCCCCCCTCTTAGTAATCAAACAATTGGTATGAGAGGAGGTTCCTTTAGAAATCAATTTAACCACTGAAAGGTAGATCATGGAGAGTACCAACTTGTATAAAAATGGAATACCATAGCTTGATGGAAAAAAGTATGCTTTTTGGAGAATAAGGATGAAGACATATATAAAGACATAGGGATTTCAATTTTGGCAATCAATTGTAGATGGATACCCATCACCAGCAGTTCCACCAACAAATGACAAAGTAGTGAAACTGAGTGAGAATAATTCCAAAGCCAAAAATGCACTTTTGAATGGTCTCAGTGATACGGTATTCACCAAAGTTGCACATTGTAAATCCACTAAATATATTTGGGACAAGCTTCAAAATATCTATGAAGGAGATACAAAATTCAAAGCAACAAAGCTTCAAACTTACAGAGGTTAGTTCGAACAACTAAAAATGAAGGAAGATGAGAATATTGTAGCCTACTTCTTACGAGTCGATGAAACAGTGAATGCAATCATAGGATTGGGAGAAGAAATTGAAGAATATGTAATTGTTCAAAAGGTACTAAGATATATTCCTATGAGATTTAACCCTGAGATATCATCACTAGAAGAAAGATCAGATCTAAACTCAACAAGCATGGGATATTCAAAACATATGAAATGAGAACTGAATAGGAAAATCAAGATGTAAAAGAAGCAACCTTCAAAGCATCAAAAAGATCAAAGCAAAAGAAAAAGGAACAAGAAGAATATAACAACAACTGTGACATCTCGGAAGATCATGAAGAAGTGGCCAACTTCATCAAAATACTGAACAAGGGAACCGACAATAGGTATAGAGATAATCTTCCTTTAATTTGTTTTAATTGTGATGGTATTAGTCATTTTGTTAATAAATGTACTCATAAGAAAAAGAGAAATGATGAAGGTTACTCAAAATCCAAACAAACATATAAAGGCAAGAGAACTACAAAGAAGGTTTTCAAGAAAATATTATGCACCAAAGAAGACATCTCATCATCATATGAAGATGAAGTCAGTGACAATGATACAAGAAGAGTTCTATTCATGGCAGTAGAAGACTCTGATAAAGAAGACTCCGAAGAAGAATATGAAGAAACCAAAGAAGAATATGAAGAAGTCGAAGAAGAACTGAAGAGGCATAAGTTGAATTTCGAGAAGAATTAATGTGTTCCATAGAAGTTATCAGAAGAGAAAAGAAGAAAAAAAAGAAACTACAAGTAGAACTAGACAAGAAAGAAGACACTCAAGAACTAGAACAAATGATCACAAAATTGAAGGTTCAAATAGAAGAAGATAAAAGAATTGAAGAAGCACTCAAAGAACAACTAGAAGAAAAGGACAGGATCATTGGAAACTTGGAAGCATAAATTGCCACATTAAGAAAGGATATTCAAAAGAAAAAATGCAGAATAGCTCAAAAGTTTTGGATGACATTATCAACAGTCAAAAATCTCATTTTGACAAAAATGGACTTGGACACAATCAAACAGAAAAGGGATCAAGCTCCAAAAAAAGAGATCAAGAAACATATCCAAAAATATATGCAAAAACAATCAAAGGGGATAGAAGGATGTACAAGGAAGATTACAGGGACACTCCTCCACCGAGAAGATTCAGATTTCATAATCAACAAACAACAAATAAGCCTCAAGAAGAAGAAGAATTCATAAGAGCACCTCCTTTCATAAGATCCTCAACTCCCAGGTATTAAACTATATTTTTTGGTTTAAGTTATGCATGTAATAATTTTGGACATAAAGCTGTAAATTGCAGAGCTAACAACAAAAACAATAACAACTTTGAGAGTCAAACACAAAGGGGTTATTCAATAAGGCCTAGTGAAAAACATAAAAGAAGTTACAACGAGTTTGAATATTTGAGCACTGAAGTGAAATGTTACAAATGTAACAATTTTGGACACATGGCCAAAGAGTGTAGAATGACAATCCATCCTAAAGAACCTCAACATAATGACAATAGTCACAGACAGGAACCTCAGAAAAGGACATGGATAAGAAAGCAAGATCAATATAGGAATGAAGAATGTACAATTTCTCTAACATCTAAGAAGAATAAATGTGGTTGGTATGTTGACAGTGGGTGTTCAAAACACATGACAGGTGGTAGAGACAAGTTTCTTACATTACGAAAGGAAAGATATGGATCAGTCTCCTTCGAAAATGATGATTCGACTGAAATCATTGGAAAAGGCATAGTCTAAATTGGAAAAAATAATGAAAAGGCATAAAATGTTATACCAGTAGAATATATGAAACATAATCTTCTAAGTGTGAGTCAAATGTGTGAAAAGGGTCATAAAGTTACTTTTGATTCACAAAAGTGTGAGATAAGAAAATAAGGTTCAGGGAAATTGATTGCTACAAATGCAAGAACTTCAAGCAAGATATATGTGTTAAGTGAAATTGGAAATTAAAAATGTTGTCTAGGAAATGAAGATGAAAGTTGGCTATGGCATATAAGATGGGTCACATACATTTTGATAACCTTGTCAAAGTTAGAAAAAGAGAATCATTCAGAAAAATGCCTGAGTTCACGAAACCAACCAACACTTTATGCAAGAATTTTCAACAAGGAAAGCAAACAAAGACCAGGTTTAAATCAAAGGAATATTCAACGACAAGACCAATGGAAATTGTGCATACTGATGTAGTTGGAACAACTAAAACAAAGGGATTAAAAGGAGAGAAATACTTCATGTTATTAGTTTATGATTATACAAGAATGAATGCAGTTTTCTTTCTCAAGAATAAGTCAGAAGCTTTTGAAAACTTCAAGATCTATAAGGAAATGGTTGAAAATGAAATGGATTCAAAAATCAAATGCTTGAGATTTGATAATGGAGGAGATTTCACCTCAAAGGAATTTATGGACTACTACAGAAATCATGGAATAAAAAGGCAATTCTCCATTGCTAGGACACCTCAATAGAATGGAGTTGTTGAAAGAAAGAAAAAGATAGTACATGAAATGATTCGAACAATGTTAATGGATTCAAAATTGACAGATATTTTTGGACACAGGCAATGCATACAACAGTTCACATTCAAAACAGAGTAATGCTCATAAACAACTCTGACAAAACTCCTTACGAACTATGGAAAGGAAGACCAACAAATGTAAATCACTTCAGAGTTTTTGGAAGCAAATTCTATATCAAAAGAGAAGATGGTGAAATGTGAAAGTTTGAATATCGTGTGGACAAAGGAGTACTTTTTGGTTACTCAAGTACAAGGAAAGCATACAAGTGTTAAAATCTAAGATTGAACAAAATTGTGGAAAACATCAACGTAACAATTGATGAAACGGGCAGACCATAATCAAAGGAAGAAAATGAATCAATGAAACAACCCTTAGAAGAAGAAGCAGAAGATGAAAAAGAAGTAGAAGAGGAAGATGAAGAGAATCTGATAGAAGAAAAAGAGAAAGTTCAACAAGTGTCTCCAAAGACACCTAATAAATGAGTACAGAAGAATCATCCTTCAGATCAGATTATCAGAAACAAAGATGCAGGAGTTGAGACTAGAAGAAGAATCTGTTCACCAGAACAAACACACCTAGCACTCTTATCTACAATTGAACCAAATTGTTTTGAAGAAGCCAATAAGGATGCATTTTGGAATAAGGCCATGGATGAAGAATTGGATCAAATAGAGAAAAATGACACTTGGGAATTGGTTCCAAGACCAAAGAATAAGAATGTGATCGACACAAAATGGGTTTTTAGTAATAACTTAAATGAATATGTACAAGTTACAAGGAACAAAGCTATATTGGTATGTAAAGGATATGCACAGATTGAAGGAATCGAATTTGAAGAGACAATTGCCCCAGTTGCCAGAATGGAAGCAATCCATTTGTTTTTAGCTTATGCATGCTCTAAAAATATTAAAGTATATCAGATGGACGTAAAATCAGTGTTTCTGAATGGGGAACTTGAAGAAGAAGTCTACATTGAACAACCAGAAGGATTTCAGTTGTCAGAGAACACAAATTATGTGTAAAAAATAAAGAAGGCCTTGTATGGTATAAAAAAGGCTCCTAGAGCATGGTACTCTATACTGGATAAGTATCTTGAATAGACAGGGTTCAAACAAGGAAGTCCAGACAACAGCCTCCACATCAAGGTAAGTCAAGGTAATATTTTATTAGTTGAAGTTCATGTTGATGATATTATTTTTGGTAGTGATGATGAAAGGTTAAGCAATAAGTTTGCAAAAGAAATTCAGAATGAATTTTAAATGTCATTACTTGGAGAACAATCCTTATTTTTGGGACTTTAGATATGTCAAATAAACCAAGGAATCTTTATTTCTCAAACCAAGTATATAAGATAAATTATAAAGAGGTTCGGAATGGAAGATTGCAAACCAGTTATCACTCCCATGCAAACCAGTTGCAAGTTGAGCAAAGATGATTCGAAGTTGTAAATGTGTTGAACCTACATAGAATTGATCTAGCTAGAAAATACCACACACATTTGTAGAGAGAAATTGAGAAAGAAGAAACAAGAGAGAAAGAATGAAAGAATTATGATTAATTGTATTCCACACATAAAGAGTGAATAATTTACAATAGATATAGGATAAATGAGTAAATAATGAGCCATAGTGGTGGTCTAGAGTGATCTGGACACACATCAATAATTACAAGAGTAAACTGCCACCTAGTCTAGTCTCTTAGGTAGTTACGAGAGTGAACTGCCACCTAGCTGAGTTAACTAGTCAACTAGTCTTCAATTAACTAACTGAACAAAGAGTAGTGAGTTGGTGATGATCCCAATG
>SNQJ01S0184148.1:0-15399 GCA_010110895.2 Picea sitchensis | reverse complement strand
CTTCTCATGGTTTTAAATCCATCCTTCAAAAATATCATATTCATCATAGAATGACTACACCATACCACCCCCAAGCCAATGGACAGGTGGAAAGCACAAATAAAGTAATAGAAGCCATTCTCACAAAAACAGTGAAGGAAAACAGAAAGGATTGGTCTCAAAGGCTCCTTGAAGAATTATGGGCTTACATAACTACATGGAGAAATACTACAGGATTCTCCCCCTATGAATTAGTTTATGGAAAAAGTGTTGTCTTTCCTGTGGAATTTGAAATCAAAACCTTAAGGACTGCTTTAGTTGTTAACCTTGATTTGATTGATGCACAAATAGCCAGGTTGCAGTAGCTTAATGAATTGGATGAAAAAATACTAGATGCCATTCATCAGACAACTATGATTCAACAACAAAGAACAAAATGCATGATAAAACCATCAAGCATAAGCAATTCCAAAAAGGTAATTAGGCTTTACTGTATGATTCTTGGTTTAAAGAATTTCAAGGGAAACTACGTACAAGATGGCTAGGACCTTACGAAGTGGACACTATTTTCCCCAATGGAACAGTAAGGCTCTTCACAATTGATGACTCTAAAACACTGTTATTAGTGAATGGTCATCGGCTCCATCTATACCAATGCCCCATTTCCAAAGACGATTTTAAGGCCACATGTGTGGCAGATTCACATTATCTCTTTTTAGAGGAGCTTCCTGCCCCTCATTGCAATTAATTTTTCTGAATTTAATTTCTTTAGTATTAGATTAAATTTCTTTTACTAATAATCCCTATCAAGGAATGGCATGTTACAATTGTTTCTTTTGCAGATTCTCAGGCCTACCAAGAAAGGACAATCTTACTACAAGCAGATCCAAGCTTCATTTTGTGAAGCATTGCTCCTTCTTTCTTCAATCCATTCATCCTCACTTCCCATTCAACATCCCCATCATTCATCCTTCTTTATTTTCTTTCCTTTCCATTCCCTTTTCCTCATTTTTTCGATTGCTGAAACACCATTGTTCAACAACATTTTCCTCATTTTCTCCATTGCTGAAACACCATTGTTCAGCAACATTTTCCTCATTTTCCCCGTTGCTGAAACACCACTGTTCAACAACATTTTCCTCATTTTTCCCATTGCTGAAACACCACTGTTCAACAACATTTTTCTCATTTTTCCATTGTTAAAACATCACTCTTCAGCAAACATTTTTCCATTCTTTTCCTGTTGCTGAAACACCACTTTTTCAGCATTTCCTGTTAATAAAAGCATCTTTTTCATCTCTTTCGCTCTCACTTCTCCTATTTTCATACTAAAGTCTGTCCTTTCACTACTTTATTCCATGATTAAAAAAACCCTTGATACAATTTCTCTCATAAATCCAAAGTCTCTCCCATGGTTACTGCAGATCTATTATGGATAGGCACTATATTTTTCGAAGTACGAACCAAAGGTAAAGATGAGGTATGTAAACTTTATATGTAAATAAAATTGAACTATGGCTAATGAGAAAATCCTGATTCATTATTATCATTCACCTAAAGTCACTATTTTTAGCCATAGTTGGGGGGGGGGAGAAATATCGAAACGTGATGCCATCATTTCACACGAACAGACTACAACCACTCCTTTTTACCCATCATTTCATTTTTTTCACCATCATTTGCATGCCTTCAATTTGCAAAAATTACTCTGTCCGGGTGCGGTTACTTGACTCTCTGACTATGCATTCTATTGAGATGAATAGATATGGGAGGTCCTGTTATACGATACGAACCCGCCATGACAACCCTGCTAGAATTGTATCCAGAAGTCTACCAAATCTTTCAGCAGGTAGGTTGGCTGGGTTATTTTCAGAGGCTCCAAGGATTTGATCAACATCAAGTTCTTCAATTTGCTCAAAATATTCAACAAGACCATTCTATTGTTCAAGGGGTTAGGATTCCAGTCACAGACGATGATATAGCACATGTTTGGGGTCTTCCTGTCACTGGCATTCACTGGTTCATCCGAAAACACATTATCCTTAATGCCCAGAAGGATTTTCTCTTGCCAGGAGAACAAGTTGAGACTAAAGGCTGGGGTTTTCGACTTAGCTCGTTACCACCTCCTTGGCCGAAAGTTGCAGAGTTTCTCAAGCACTAGCTTACCTATGAAGGCCGATACCAGGTCATTTACTAGTTCGACTTTGTCTTGTTATCTCATTTACGACATGCTAGATTGGTCAATATTCCTTACTATCTGCTCGGATGTCTTAGAAACATGTCGCATTATTGTAAACAGGCTAAAAATCCCATCCTTTCCCTCACCCATCATCACCTCGTTCAATTAATCATCCAAAATGGTTTTGCGAAACAAAACCCCCTCCTAAACAATCCACCCATAAACCCTCAGGAAGCTGCTGAACATCCTAAAAACCCTCATGAAGAGAAACCACAAAACCTTCTTGACCCTCCGGAAATACCTATTAATCCGCCTACAGATCCAATTAATCCAATTCCTTCCACCATACCAAGTTTTCCCCACAATTTACCAGAATCATCTACCCCTACTGTTCATATCCTTAGTGATGATTTTGAAGCAGATAAACCTGATAACCCTCCCTGCCCCATCAATGAGGAAAAACCCAGACACAAAAGAAAGAAGCAAATTCCTACTTTTCCTTCCTTTTTACCAAAAAAATGAGCGAGGGCTTCAACAAGAGTAGCCACTACTTCTACTGCCCTAAACCCCCAACCCATTTTGCTAAAAACCCATACACCTCTATCCTCCCAAACCCCCAAATTTTTACTTGTTCAACCCACGGGCATTGAAACACAAGAACCAAAAGCCCAAGATGCAGTGACATCATTTTCTTTACATCAAGTAGCTGTCACACAAGAAACAACTACTCATTCAGTAGCTGAAACACAAGAACCAGCTATAGTTGTTACACAAGAACTAGCTACAGCTGAAACACAAGAACCAGCTGCTGACTTCATTCCTGAAATACAAGAATCAGATGCCCAGGGTGCTGCAACAATAGCTATTACACAAGAACCAACTACTCATTCAGTAGATGAAACACAAGAACCAGCTATAGCTATCACACAAGAACCAGCTACAGATGAAACACAAGAACCAACTGTTGACTTTATTCCTGAAGTTCAAGAATCACATGCCCAGGGTGCTGAAACACTATTTTCTTTTCATCAAGTAGCTAAAACACAAGAATCAGCTGTTGATTTTGTAGCCGCTCCACAAGAACCATCTACTGAGGCTATGATCGTTACACAAAAACCAATCACCCCTCTTGACACACTGATGATAGATCAACAACCAGAACCAACAATGGCTTCTCTCTTACAAGAGAATGAGTTTCTAAGATCAGAACTGGAATTTGACAAGAAAGAGTTGGTAATGGAAAAGGAAGCCTATGAAAGGGAACTTAATTTGCATACCTTGGCTCGTGTAGCGGCCATGGAAGAGAAAAACATAAAAGATGATCAATATAGAGAGTATATGTGCAGCCAATGTGGGGATATTTATGATAAAGCAGGCTACAAAGTGGTTCAAATCCCAATACCTGGAGCTTCCCTTGCACCTACGACTTTTGCAGTTAAAAAAGAGGAACGCCCTACTGTTACACAAGAACTAGTAGGACCTTCAAAAATCCCAAAAAAAAAAGTTAATTTACAAGAACCCTGGCCGACAACAACTGTTAAATCAGAATCCCCTGTTTTTATCAATAAAGTTGTTTAAATTCTACCTATTGATGAATCTACCCCTACTTTTGTGGAACAATCCACTCAGACTCTACCTCAGCCTACCACTTGCGATGTTGAAATAAAAACTCTGCATGTTGATGAATCTTCCCCTTCTGTCAAGATCAGTACCCCTACTCTTGTGGAACAAGCCACTCAGACCCTACCTCAGCCTACCACTTGCGATGCTGAAACACAAACTCAACCATGGAATGAGAAGGAAATAATGGATAGATGGAAAAAGGAGTCTGCTATTACACAGGACAAAAGTTTGCAGGAGAACAAACTACTTTGGTTGAACCACATTTATTCAAACTGGGAAGCTTTGGAGCAAACACGCCAAGAATCGCGTGCCCATAAGAAGCAGAATGAAGAGTTAAAAGGAAAATTTATCCTGATGTTTGATTTGGTACAAAAATTGTTGGTTGCTAGGAAACCATCCTCAAATTACTCACTTTTTCTTATAGAACGACTTGCATTCTTTCAGATTAAATCAATCAAAGATGGAAAACCCTATGCAGTGTTCAAACCAGAAGATTTTGTTCAAACTTTTGCAGAAGCCTCTACTACTGATCAACATCTATTATGTGAGGTATATCTTCATAATGAAGATATTCCTGAGAACATACAGCTTAATCTCAACCCTCTTGTTGGTGATATCCATATTCAGGCACTCGTCTCCTTCCTTACCAACCAGATTACATGGCAGAATGATTTTCTAGATGCCAAGCATAATGAAGATAACCGTCTCCTTTGGATATGGCGAGAACCACAGAACGTTGCCACCTTTGTTGTAGAATATTACAAATTTTTGAAGAAACCAGGGATGACTCAATACATAAGGCAACTACAACCAACAATACTTCAGGATTGCCAACAGTTTATTAAATCCACAGAGATTGCTTCCCTAGAAGAAAATAACACATTTTGGCAACAATCTTCTGAGAAAAGGCAGGAGCACAATCCCTTTAGTCCTACCAATCTTGAGACAACAATCTCTCGGGTACCAAGTTACATCAAATGTGTCCAGCAATGCGCTGAAAATTGATAGGTTATCAGTTCTATTTTCCCATTTTGTGTATGCCAGCATAGAAGTATCAAGTTCATCATAAGTTTCCCAAGAAGGTTGAAGCAGCATCCTGGCAAAGGCTACAACGTGTTCAAGGATTCAGAGCTCCAACAGACAATACTTTCCATAGCTACTGCTTAAGTAATTTACACACTCAGAGTCGGTATCCGGATTCTGATTCAGATTGAAGTTGCCTGAGGACATGCAACCTTTTTAGTTGGGGGGGATGTTAGGACCCTATAATGTACCTTTTTGCTCATACTTTTTGCTATCATTACATCATTTTCCCACTCATATTTAATCCTACATTATCACCTTAACCTATTTCTCCAAAGGTATATAACGTTTCTTCTCTTTTCTATATGTTTAATTTGTTTTACATGTAATTTTACATTACTCTCATACTTAGCCATTAATCAGAAATATATAGTTGCTGAAACAGTTTAAACAACAGTTAATATACTGTTGCTGCTTGAAGACCACGTTGCTGAAACAATCAACAGTACGCAAATCCTGTCGCTGAAATAGTCTGTGATTTGCGATGCTGAAACAACATTTCACATACAACAGTAACAAGAAGGAGTTGTTTCACTGGCCGCAACAACCATACCTTAAGCCAACACCATTACAACCATTGTTGCTGCTTGAGACCACGTTGTTGAAACATTCAAACAGGACGCAAATCCTGTTGCTGAAATAGTTCGTGATTTGCGATGTTGAAACAACATTTCACATACAATAGTAACAAGAAGGAGTTGTTACATTGGCCGCAACATCCATACCTTAAGCCAACACCATTACAACCATCGTTTCTTCTTGAGACCACATTGTTGAAACAGTCAAACAGGACGCAAATCCCGTTGCTGAAACAATCTGTGATTTGCGATGCTGAAACAATAATTTTCAAACAAAAGTAACAAGAAAAGATAAATAAATAAGTTGTTACACCAGACACAATAGTTGTACCTCAAGCCAACACCATTCCAACTACTGTAACAAAATTTTTCTATGGGAGATCAGAATATCTTATTCCAGCATAGAATATTAGATCAGACTAAGAATAGGATTTGTATGTACACATGTAATTTTATACTTAATTGTATTAAGAGGATTCTCCTCTTTAAATAGTGGAGAAATCAGCATTAGAGGGGAATTACGAAAGGCTTAGCTAGAAGCGAATCACAGAGAAGGAGTGTGTTCACTTTGGATATTGTAACTTGTCATATTTGACAGATGAATAAAAGATCATTCTGAGCATTACTTCTTGATCCCTTTTATTTCTGGGGAATCTTGTGAGAAGGAAGGGGCCTACCTTCTTCACAAGATTCACCCATTAGTTTTTGTAGTGTGTTAGTATTGTGTTTATCTATACCTTGTTAAAAGTATGTTTTGCTAAAACTCTATTTCCATTGATTGTTACATTGTGTTCATACAATTCATTCCTAGGTAATTGATAATCATTTTGATTGGTAATCTTGTTTGCAGAATGAGTTTATGAAAGTGTGATAGTCAGAGACAGGCGCTAAATATTCCTACTTTGGGGAATAGGGTCATGTTCTCTGTTACATAATAGTTAGCCTTCAGTATTTGTTAATCATTTTAATTGGTAATTCTATTTGCAGAATGAGTTTATGAAAGTGTGATAGTCAGAGACAGGTGCTAAAGATTCCTGATTTGGGGAATAGGGTCTTGTTCTCTGTTACAAAATAGTTAGCCTTCAGTACTTGTTACTCATTTTGATTGGTAATTATGTTTGCAGAATGAGTTTATGTAAGTTTGATAGTCAGAGACAGGTGCTGAAGATTCCTGCTTTGGGGAATAGGGTCATGTTCTTTGTTACAGAATAGTTAGTCTTCTTTGCAGTGTGATGAAAGGTTCCTTTTTCCTAGGTTGCTATTTCTTAATGTAATCCAGGATTCTTCTGATAATTATTTCCTTTTGAATCTTAAAACTCTGCAATAGATAGATTGATTTCACTATAATTCAAGGTAGAACTTCAGTCTATTGAAGGCAAGGTGTGATTAGTGTAACTTTTTGGATTGCTTTTGAGATTGAGCATATACAATATGTGATTTCCTTTGAAATAAACAAACTTCCCTGGATTGACAATTTATGTGACACTTGATTGTTTTAATTAATAAGCAATTATAGTGACCAACAAAGACATCCTCCAAGAAAAAATGTTGCTCCACTAGTACTCTTCCTATCATCAACACAACCTTCTGGAATACCAAGCCCTTGGTGCTTGCTTTAGCCCATACAATGCCTTTTTCAACCTGTAAACATAGTGTTCTGCTTCTTGTACCTGAAAACTATCTGGTTGTTCCATATATACTTTTTCCTCTAAATCACCATTCAAAAATGCAGAATTTACATCCATTTGGTAAACTTTAATGTGTTTAGAAATGACATAATCTAGAATCAATCTAATGGATTCCATTCTTGCAACAGGAGCAAAATTTTCTCCAAAATCTATTCCTTCTACTTCTGCATACCCTTTACAAACCAATCTAGCCTTGTTTCTAGTTATTTTACCTGCTCCATCCATCTTATTTATGAAAACCCATTTAGCCCCTATGACATTCTTATTCAAAGGTCTAGGAACCAATTCACATGTCTTATTATTTTCTATTTGACTAAGTTCTTCATTCATTGCTTTCATCCAGTACTCATCTTTAACTGCTTCTTCAATATTTTTGGGTTCAATCAAAGAAAGAAAATATACATGTTCATGAGTTGAGGTGGATTCTTTCCTTCTGCTTCTTGTTCCAACACCTGCATTTATGTCACCAATTATCTTTTCTTTAGGGTGATTTTTCTGTATTCTCTTGCTTGGAGTCTTTGATGGAGACATGCTTTTGGATGGAGTTGTGCCCTGTGTCAAAGTAGGAATTAATTGTTCACTGTCAACAGCCTTAGTTTCTTTTGTTTGACTTACTTCTTCATCCATATTATGTTAGTCATATATATCATGTATTTGTTGATCCTTTTGTTTAGATTTAGACTTCAAAAATGAGGACTCATCAAACCTTACATCTATAGATTCAACAATATTTCTTAATCTGAAATTATAGCATTTATAAGACTTTCTTGAACATGAATATCCAACCAATATGCCTTCATCAATTCTTGAGTCTAATTTTCCCAGATTTTTATCAATTCTTTTAATGTAACACTTACTCCCAAAGATTCTAAAATGTTTGATGTTTGCTGGTCTTCCTTTCCATAATTGATAGGGTGTCTTATCATTATTATTTCTTAGCAAACTTCTATTCAAGATGTGTATAGCAGTGTGAACAACTTGAGGCCAAAACATGTCATTAAATTTGGACTCATTTAACATTGTTCTTGCCATTTCCATAATAGTTCTATTTTTTCTTTCAACAACACCATTTTGCTGAGGTGTTTCTGTAACAGAGAAATGTCTTTTAATTCCATTTTCAACATAGTAATTGTTAAATTCTTTTGATATAAAATCTCCTCCATTGTCTGATCTTAAGAACTTAATCTTCATATCAATTTCATTTTCAGTCAATTCTTTGAAAACTTGAAAATAGTTAAAAGTTTCAGACTTCTTTTTCAATAAAAACAACCAAGTCATTCGAGTAAAATCATCCACAAATAATAGAAAGTATCTTTCACCATTTAGACCTGTTGTCCTCATAGGTCCACATACATCAACATGTATTATTTCCAAAGGTTTTGTTGTAGAATATTCCTTTGTTTTAAACTTGACTCTAGTTTGTTTACCATGTTGACATTGTTTACAAATAGAGTTGGAAAGATTCTTGATGATAGGTAAGTTCTTTATTGCCTCTTTTTTATTTAACTAAATCAGATTGTCAAAGTTAATATGTCCAAGTCTTTTATGCCATAACCAACTTTCATCTTCATGTTCAAGATAGCAATTTTCATCCTTCTCATATAAAATGTATATGTTATTTGATGTCCTTGTAGTTGTTCCAACTAACTAATTTGTTTTAACATCCCTCATTTGACATTGTTTAGAATCAAATATCATAAGATGCCCTTTATCACATGTTTGACTTACACTCAACAAGTTATGTTCCATATTTTCAACCAGTAAAACATTTTCAACCATTATGTCTTTGTTCAAACAAACAATGCCTCTTCCAACTATTCGAGATGATTGATCATTACCAAATGTGATTGAACCTTCTTTTCTTTGATCTAAAGAATCAAAGATTTGTTTTCTTCCTGTCATATGTTTTGAGCATCCACTATCCACACACCACTTAATTTTATGATTAGCTTGCAAAACAAGTTTGCACTCTTCAACTTCTAAATTATCATTCTTCCTTTTCCAATAACTAGTTTTCTGATTTGTGTATTGGTTTATAATAGATTTTTGGAAATTCATTGGACAGTTTCTTGAAATATGTCCAAAGTTATTAAACCTATAACATTCAACCTCAAATTTTAAAGAATCAAATCTGTTATGTGAGTTTCTCACATTGTTTTGAATAGATTTATCATGTCTTCTTTCATATTCAAATCTAGATATGCCATGATTGTTATGTGCACTTATGTTTCTTAAAAAAACGTTACAGAAAGTTGCTTTGTGTCCAAACTTATAACAAAAGAAACAATAGCCTTCAAACCTATTTTGATGTCTGCCATAACTTCTTCTATGCACTGTTGAGGCCTGATTCTCTTCTTTCCTTTATGATTCAATCTTCTTGCTAGTAATTTTCTCATGATTATCCTCTGTACCTGCTTTCTCAACACTTGAACTAGAACATCCATTAGTTACTGCAGATTTATAACCAATTCCAGCCTGATCACATGTTGATTTTTGACTACAAATAATTTGATTAAACAGTTGAGAACGATGATTCATGTTATTTTCATGTACTTTCTTTCTTAATGAGACTACTTCAATTTTTAAGCCTTCATTTTCCTTATCCTTTTCTACAAGAATTTTAGTTAGAGCTTCTTCACTCACTCTAGCCTCTTCTATTTTAAGCTTTAAGTCAACTAACATGATTTCAATGCTCTTAATCAAACCATTTGATTTCTGTAATTCAAATTCTAGTTTATCAATTTCTCTTTTGAATTGTTTACACTCTCTTCTTACTTTCTTTAGTTCAAACAAAGCACTTACAAGTTCAGCTTCCAGGTCAACTTCAACTTCTTCTTCTTCAACAAGTTCATCATTCTAATTTTCCATAGCCATAAAAAGTCTTATATCTTAAATTTCATCACTTTCATCTATATCTTAGGACTCGCTATTATTTTTTATCAATAGACTTTTCTTTTTATAAGAATTTCTTCGAAATGGGTTCTTATACATTTTCTTATATTCTTTGGTTTTGATGTTACTTTCTTCTTCTCCATCAGAATGTTTATTGAAAGGACTCTTAGAAGAAAAATTCCCTATTCTACCACAATCAAAGCACTTGAGAGGAAGTTTACCTTTGTACTTGCTAGTACCTCTTTTTAGATTTTTGAAAAAGTTAGCTTCTTCCATGTCTTGTTATGAATCCTCATGATTACTGGTTTTTGTTTCAACCTTTTCCTTGTCCTTCTTTGCTGCCTTGAAAGCTGCTTCCTTATTGGAAGAATTCTCATTAGATGTCCTCATCTCATATGTTGTTAGTATTCCTTGCAACTCATCCATTAATAAAGTAGAAATATTAGTTATTTCTTCTGAAGATATTTTGGGATCAAATCTTGCGGGTAAAGATCTAAGAACTTTTTGTACAATAATAACGTTTTCAACTATTTCTCCTAAACCTCTCATAGTATTGACTACTTCATCCAATGCATTAAAAGTAGGTAACTATATCTTCATATTCTTCCATCTTTAAACTTTCAAATTGAATTCTATATGATTGTAATTTAACATTCTTTGCCTTAGTATCTCCTTCATATACCTTCTTCAATTTGTCCCATAGCTCTTTTACTAACTCACAATGCATTACTTTAACAAAATTAGAGACACACTTGACCTCCTAGTATTGCATACATAGATTTGGAATTACTCTCATAAATTTTCTTCCCTGCAACATTTGTTGGAACTATTGCTAGAGCCTTATATTCATTCAACATAGATTTCTAAACATCTACTCCTTGAGACTACCAAAACAACTTCATCCCGATACTCCAAAAAATTTTGTCCATCCAATGAGAGAATTAATCCATGTTTAGTAAAATCATATTTCGTATCCATTTTTAAGGATCAAACTTCCTTTGATTAAAATGAATCTTGAAGTACCTAAACCTCTCATAGTATTGACTACTTCATCAATACGTAAGAAATAGGTAGCTATATCTTCATATTCTTCCATCTTTAAACTTTCAAATTGAATTCTATATGATTGTAATTTAACATTCTTTGCCTTAGTATCTCCTTCATATACCTTCTTCAATTTGTCCCATAGCTCTTTTGCTGACTCACAATGCATTACTTTAACAAATTCTGAACCTGCCAATCCTCCAAGTATTGCATACATAGATTTGGAATTACTCTCATAGAATTTCTTCCCTACAACATATGTTGGAACTATTGCTAGAGTCGTATATTCATTCAACACAGCTTGCCAAACATCTACTCCTTAAGACTGCAAAAACAACTTCATCCTGATACTCCAAAAAGCATAATTTTGTCCATCAAACAGAGGTAATCCATGTTTAGTAAAATCATATTTATTATCCATTTTTAAGGATCAAACTTCCTTTGATTAAAATGAATCTTGAAGTAACCTACTCTGATACCAATTGTTATACAAAATAGTATAACTTGTATAATTCCTGCAGAAACCCCAATAGATCTAGAATTCTAGTTAAATTGAACACAAACAATTTGTTGATATTCAAGAGATGAGAGAAAAAAAATTCTCCATAAATCAGAGAAATATATTAATAAAAAATGAATATACATGAGAAACCATCCTCAAAAAAGAAGAGAGGAGGTGAATATATAGAATTTCCAACATAGAAATTATAGTCAAAAAAAGCTAGAAATAGCTAAAATAGGTGTCATAAGCTAAGGGAGACCACATAGTTCGACCTAGAACACTAAATATACATGTAACACACTCATTAATGTCCACAAGAGTTAAGTGTTGCGCATTATCTCACTTAATCTCACTTAACTGACAAGAGAATCAGTTCCAACTCACTTAACCGACCCAAAATAGTAGTTACTAATAATAGTAACGACAAAAATCATTAATTAAGGAACAAATCTCTCACTCAAAGAGGAGGTGTGAATTCCCTAATAATAGATGATTTTTTGCATGGGGGAGTTGGAATAAATCATTAATAGATCAAGAAAATCAAGAAAAATCAAGAAAATAAAGAACCTGGAGTTGAGTCTTGATCTAAAATTAGCAGTTTTCCCTAAAATCTAGGGATGAGGCGCCCTTCTTATCTATGTGGCCAAATTAGGTGAAATAAAGTGTAAATGAATGTATTAAACAATATCTAGGATTCTAAGCTAGGTATAAACTAATGTAAGTTAGGGATATTCTCCAACACCCCCCCTTAAGCCTAACTGTAATGACAAAAAAATTGAGTCCCGACAACTTGGCCATTTTAGGTAATCATTACATAAAATAATTCCTCATGAAAAGAGGAAAGAGGGAAAACCTCGTGGGAAAAAAAACTCCCCCCCCCCAAAAAAAGAGGGAAAAAATGTTGAGTGGCCAAAAGTGAACTACTCAGTTGTCTCCACCACTCCAAGCATAGCTCTCAATTCTGAAAATTTCTTTCCAGTGAAGGACTTGGTGAAGATGTATGCAACCTTAGAGTGTGAATTTGGATATAAAACAAGTGAAATATAGCAATGTATGGGCAGAAAAGGTTCTATGGCATCCATGGCTTGAGGATCCCCAAAAAACTGTGATCTAGTCCTTGTTGTATCCGCAGGATCACCGACTAGTTCACCTGCATCTTGCTGGGTTTTCTCTGCCCAAGTTGGCAACTCAGTTGGAGCAGCCATGACATTCTCCTCATCCTCTATATCATACCTGAAAGGATTCTCTAATGGTTGTTATTAAGTTCTCGAATAATTTTCTGACTCCTCCTCATCAATGACAACAAGCGGTTCCTCGGTAGGGTCTTCTAAAAAATCATGCAGTGATTCTTCTTCAAACTTCACACTTCGAGCTAGAATGAAATTTTCAGTGTGAGAGTCCAGCAATCTATATCCTTTGACACCTTAAAGATATCCAAAAAATATGAATTCAACACTTTGAGGCTCCAAATCCTTCCTCTTATCTGTCGGAATGTGAGCCCATGCTCGTGAACCAAAAATACGAAAGTGCGACACTTTCGGTTTCTTACCAGTCCAACATTCAAAAGGAGTGGTGCCTTTGAGTGATTTGTGAGGAAATCGGTTCTGAATGTATGTTTCACAATTAATAGATTTATCCCATATCTTGGGAGCTAATTATTTCGATTGTAGCATACAATTTTCCATCTCGTTTAAGGACTGGTTTTTCCTCTCCACAACACCGTTCTGTTATGGTGTATATGACACTGTGTGTTGTAGTTGTATACTGATTGAAGGCTATGGGAATGTGCCTGTAATTTCACTATGAATCATCCCAAGTGGTGAAGAAGCTCTCTATGCCTTCCCTTTGTCAAACTTTTTCTCTGGATGCTTGCCAAGAATGCATCCTTGACATACACCACTTGTGAATTTAATAGCCGACAATCCTTCTACCATGTTTTCCTTGCTGAGTTGATGCAAGTAATTATAGTTTAGATGGACAAATATTTCATGCCATAACCTAATGATATCATTAGATTGTTACATAAATAAAGTGCTAATAGATTCAGGAACAAAGTGGGAGAATAAATACAAATGAGAATCGTGATCTTTGGATCCGACTCCACATCGGAGTTTCGCGACTCGTGACATGGAGAGGCAAGAAACATAACTATGAAAATCGCGATATGCGAAATCACGATTTAATCGTAGCCATCATATCAAAGATTTTTTTTGGACCATTGATCTAGATTCATCTCGGAGGTTTGCGGCTCACGACTTGGAGAGGCAAGAAAAATAACCATCGAACTCGAGAGATGTGAAATCGTGATTTAATCGCAGCCGTCAGATCAAGGTGTGATATGAACCATTATTCCGACTCCATCTCGGAGCTTCGCTTATCACGACTTGGAGAGGCAAGAAACATAACCACCATACTCGTGAGATGCGAAATGGTGATATGATATAAGCCATTGAATTAAGATCAGATCTAGACCGTTGAATCATAGGACAAGTCACTGACTTGGAGTCAACAGAGCCTGGTGTGGAAACTCGCGATATGCGAGATCGCGATAAGATCTGGACCGTCAGATCTATGGAGATTTCAACCATCGATCAGACTCAATGAAATTTATAAAATTGCGAAATATAAAGAACCTTTTTGGCACAACCTATGGTCACCACCGATGGTCACGAGAAGGGAAGGAGTTAGTTAAGATAAGCTCCATTTTGGGGTTTCGGGGATCGCAACTTGGAGAGTTGAGATGCCTCATCTCCAGACTCACAATATGAGAATTTGCGAAAAGCACTTTTTGCATAAGCACTTGGTCATGGCCATGGACATATAGAGGAAGGAGCTAGCATAGAAAAGATCCATTTCGGAGTTTCGAAACTCATGACATGGAGACTCAAGATGTCTCATCGTAGAATCTCTGAATTGCGGAAGTGCGAAACCAGTAAATAACACAAGAAACCATTAGAGTTAATCCAATGATGCATGTAAATCTGAGTATAATCGGAGGGCTACTGTTGCATGTCACAGTGTAACTGCCAGAAACCACTAATGGTTTCTGCCAGAGGACTCGAAGACACTTAGGGGTGATTGATAGAGGAGATGAAGAGTCTCTGGGAATCTTCAAGAGGGATGAAGATGCTCGTGGAGACGATTGACAACTGGATGAGCATTGAAGCTTGTAACTGGAACAGAGAAGGTGAGCTCGACTATCACAAATAAGATGAAGAGTCTCAACTGCCAAAGAGGCTGAGGAATCTTAGCATAACATACAGTGATCTTGAACGAGTGGAAAAATGGCCAGAGAAGCTGAAGAGTCACGGTGATGATCAGTCAAAGCACTCGAGTTGTGGAGGATATCGGCATGGTGTGAGTATGCAGAGGTATTGCGTGCATTGCATGCACAAGGTGCACAAAAGCTATATATACATAGTACAAAGATGAGATGTGGTTGTTGTTGTTGCTAGGATTGTTGTGGATGTTGTGGAAGGTGACTCATGCATGAAGAAGGATCAGAGTGCAGTAGATGAAAAGAATAGAAGAAGAACTGTACAGTGTACATGGCACACAAAGCATAAAAGCAGAAGAATAGAATGGGTAGTGTATGCATGATGGAAGACAACAAGGAAATATGAGTAGCAAAATCTTGCAGAACAGTGATGAGACTGGTAAGTTGTTATTGAACACTATATCACTGTAATAGGTTTCAATATTTCATATTAATAATCAAGGGTGGTTGGGAGGTGCTAGGGAGGACTCGTGTCCTCAGAGGTTCAAGTGGGGGCTTGAACACAGGGAGTTGGTGCTTCCTTCTAGTTGGTGCTAGAGAAACCAGGGAGTTGG